>CABHPH010159064.1:0-10000 GCA_902168325.1 Peromyscus nudipes | reverse complement strand
GTGTGTGTATATACATATATACATTATATACACCTATACATTATATACACATACATTTATGTGCATGTATATATATACATATACACACGCATATATATATTCCTTAATGACTGTGCTTAGCCTGGGGCCTCCTTGAGCTGCTGCTTCTGCAGCCAGGGTTGGCTTCTTAGATACCACACTCCCTTTGGTTCTCTACACTTGACAATATGAAGGGGACAGTGTGCTCTGTGGGGGTCATGGTCTTTCCGCAACTTCCTGTAACCGCCATGCTTTCTCTGGAAGGTCTGACCCCAGTGTCTACCTCCTCTGGTCTCTTCCCCGCCATCCAGGCAGGGCGGCACCACGTTCCTAGCATGTACAAGGCACATGTTATTTGCGTGTTTCTTTTCCCTCCCCAGGCAGCTTTGGCTTTATAGACTCCCCAGGGTCGCATCCCAGGGGTTTGTAGCATGGAGGAAATTAGGCACCGACCTGCAGATGTGTGACCAAGCTTCCCATAAGGCTTTTCTGATTTGGAGAGCATGGACTGCATGCTATAAGTTTATTAAACTCAGTCTGAGTCTTGGCAGCGGAAGAGTAGCGATGTAGGACCCAGGCCGCCACTCCAGTGCCATTACCTATAACCCGCATGGTCTTGAGCGGGAGTCTTCAATTTGCTTGTTTGTAAACTGAGAGCAATATCGTACATTGACTGAGAGGATGGGAAGGAATTTTTTTTTAAGCTTTTAAAACAAAACAAAAAAGACAAGAGTGGACAGTCCTCCATTTTTCTTTTTGCCTCGTGTAAGCTGGTAAGTATGGGAGGCCTTCCGTAAATCCTTTTTGGCACTTATTGGAAATGAACATCTAGAAAATTCTGAAGACTAGCTGGAATATAAAAGGAGCAGTGGGGAACTTGACGGTGCCACTGTCTCCTCCTTTGATGCTGTGTTTACACTGTGTGTCCCTGAACACACAGGGCCAGATCCCAGCTTCTTACATCATCTCTTTAATCGGTCCTTGAAATTCCTCCTGCCCATTCTCCTCACACTCAAATTTTATTACCAAAGGCATTCTTTCAAAGGCCCTTTAGAAAACGTAATTATCCATGACTCAGCATCACTTCTAAAGCCGGTCCTTGTTACTTCCTGGAAGCTACAGAATCTATTTCATTTCCAAATGTTCTTGGATTCGGGAAGAGGTTGAGGAGGACATCCCATTGAGTGTCTGAGGAGACTGCGCTGAGTTGTCCCGGATCATTTATGATGGGCAATCCAGCAGGCGTATCAATACCATCCATTGGGAGTTCTCCAGTAAGTATGGCTCCATTTCGTGTTGTAGTCTCAGAAGTGAGTTAGCTAAGCCCCCAGGCCAGGCAGGAGAGCTTTGCTTCAGCATCAATAGCATCAGTATGAAATAGGTTTTTGCTTGGTTAAAAAAATGGTAGTATCCATCAGCTAAATGAAGAACCTGGTTCTTTGAAGTGTACATGTTATTTCAGGCCTATGCGGAGTGCTGTGGAGGTTAAACAGAGCGTAACTTCTAGGCTTGTTTGGGGGAAGTCATTTTTATTTTTTATTTGTACTATTGTTTTCAGACGGAATCCTACGTATCACAACATTTCAGGCCAGTTTAGAAATGCATGACCAGTTAGAAAGAAAGGAACACTTCAGAGTTGCTTCTTGGTAGCGGAAGAGTTTAGATCGGGCAATCTTGAAGGTATTTACGACCCAGGCAATTCTGGAGTGGCAGATCTGTTCAGGCACTGTATCGCGATCACCCAGAGAGGCCAATTTTAGTTGTGTCATTATTTACAGAAGAATAAAGTTCAACAGGCAGGAAAACCAGAGGGCACCCCAGGGAGCAGGAATTGCACCGAGACCTTGAGTCTGCCCAGGGTTGTGTGCAAGCAGGCGAGGAAGCGGGTGTGGCTCTGAGTGGGATGTGCCTGTGGGAGGGGAGGGGGCCCTGAGGGATGGGGTGAAGGGAGAAATGGAAGATCTACCTGAGCAAAGCCGCAGAGGGTTCTGAAGGCCCAGCAAAGTAGAGTGATTTTGTCCCTGAACCATGGCGTCAGGTCTAACTCTACCAGGATTGCTCCTTTTGTAGACGTAATGGTTGGATCCACACTGACCGGAAAGAGACCAGACTCAGAATCTGAGATGTGATCACTCCCGAGTAGCTTTAGACAAGTCCCTTGACCTCTCCTATACCCTGTTTTGTCTCCAATGAAAATGTGGTTTGTGAGGATTAGGTTAGAAAAGAGAGGTGCAGGCCTCAGCGACACCCACCCTTTCCGAGCGTTCTTAGGTAGTCATAACGCTTAGGCAGGACCTGGAAAGCTGCGTGTCTGATTTCCTTATGCTGCCACATGGACCATGCCCGATGGCCATTGTCCCTTCTCTCTTCTCTGCTGATAGTGTCCTCTGAACCCCTAGAGAGAGTTTATTAACTCTTGGATCAGTGTAGTTATGATGGAACTTAAATTACGTACTGTCACTAGTGATATTTTCTTCATTGTATGAAAAAATGTTATTGATCTCAGTGAAAGTACCCAAGTGGTCCACTCACTCATTTACTCACACAACAAGTTTTTATGGAATATTTTATGCGCTGCAGTATTGTTAACATCAAATTTTCTGTTCATATAATAATTCAAAATGTATAAAGCAGACACTAGGTTCTGAGTTACAAAGGAGAGAGAAATCAGTCCATACAGATGAAATATATTTATCTCATTGTTATGTAGGTATTTGTTAATGTGGGTATGTGACATGTATTGTGTGTGTGTGTGTGTGTGTGTGATATGCGTTTGTACTTGTTTCTAATTAGCATAGTTGTAAGCATATATGGACTAATATTCTATGTTTTGTATCTTACTACTATTTCCTGGCTGAGGATTTCCACTTCCCATCTTACCACTGTTTTTGTCTTTTGAAACAGAGTTTCTCTGTGTAGCCCTGGCTGTCCTAGATTTTGCTCTATAGACCAGGCTGGCCTTGAACTCACAGAGATCCGCTTGTCTCTGCCTCCCAAGTGCTGGGATTTAGTCTTACGGTCAGCAACAAGGTAAGAAATCACACTGTGCCGTCTTCCCTTCCATTGAGGAGGAAGAAATCGGTAGGCCTCCGCTGGTTCTGAGTTTTACCTCTGCCGCTACCGTATACCACATGGCTTTTGTCATTGACTTTGTAAGCAGTTTATTCCATTCATATTAACTGTGCAGTGTCCACCTCAACCTGAGTAGAGACTGATAAACTCAGTACTTGATCCTAAGGGACCCATCATATGTAAAAGACACACATGGATAATTGATTAACGTGCAGCAGTCAGTGATAAGTATGATGTGAAGAATAAATCAGAGTGGAGAGAGAGAGAACGAGAACCCTGTGGGTAGAGAGTGAGAGAAGTCTTCAGTGTCGCACTGTACGTGGGTTCCTTGCGTCATGGATTTTGGCCCAGGAGGCTAATGAACTCATCACCGAGACTGGAATAACGCTTATCAGTTGAGATCAGATCTCGTTAGAGCAACACGAAAAGATGGTCCCGCACTGGAGTTTGCACTGGCAGCTCATCTGCAGGGCTCACGGGGTCTAGGTGAGGTGCCTTACACGTTGGATTGTTCAGAAGGAGGCTGCCTCGTACACTTTACAATAACGGCGGAGAACCGCTGCGTTCGCCGCCCTTGGAAAGGGTCCATAGACTCTTGGCTCAGGAAGTGTTTGGGGTGCGTTTATAGAATGCTGTTTCTTTTTCCTATAGCACAAAGAAAGGAAGGTGAAGGGAGAGGGGGTATCAGAAAGCAAACTCGTGATCAGTCCCTCAGTTTAGCCCTTTTGCGTTGTCCAAATGCACAACGTGTCCCCCCCCCACACACACACACACCTCAAGTTACAAGCAGCTGAATTGAATTAGGAAAACAGCCCCTCGGCTGCTGAGACCTGGCCTGCCAAATTCTCAGCTGGCCGGAGTTTTATGGCTCCGTTATAAACCCCTGAAAAGTGAGGCAGAGAATGGAAACATTGACATAACCTGAACTCCCAGGAGTGCTTGTGGCACTGTAATTATCCTTTGGGCTCACTGGCCACAGTTTCCTCTCCCTGGGCTGGCAAACACCACGGCGGTGGCTCTGCCTGTCTTGGGCACTGGAGGTTGGAAGCTGGGGTTTGCAGGGAATAATAAGATAGTGTCTGCTGGTGGGAAGCTCCCTGTTCCATACATGTGAGCCCCTCCCTCTCGCCTTCCTTCCCTTGTTCACCCCCTCCCCTCCGCCCCGCACCACCTCCCCAACCCCACTCCCCCTCAAAAAGGCAGAACAGTTCAGTTGGTTGTAAAAATTAATGAGTTCAGATACAGACTTGCCTTATTCCGGTCCAGCTGCGTAACCAGGGCGATTCCGACCAGCATTCTAGACGCTGACATCAGCTCCACACCCCGGCACAATGCTGCTCTGTTTGATCTCAGAAACAGATCGGGCTCCTGGGCTTTGTACATCCTGCTTCCTCCCTACGTAAACTCATTTTATGACCCACCAGGAGAACACATCTTGGCTGGTCTCTCCCCAGGCCACCAATACCAGAGGATCTGGCCCCGCGGTGGACTCCTCTTTTACCAGCTGGACACTTTGGTTCCACTTTCCTGGCCTTCCTGAGGTTTTCTCCTCACCCCCACCCCACCCCCAGGCGTTGACAACTAGTGGAGGATGATGGTGATAATGATTTCACTACTTTCCATTTGCACAGCCCTGTACCATTTTCAACATGCTGCTGAGCATTTTCCTGATTTGCAGCGGCGCAACATCACCCTGGGAGGTAGGAGTGATGTATCTACTATGTAGATAAAGAAAGGTTGGTAGAGCTGGTCAGGGCAGAACCAGGGGCAAATTCCAGCAGCCCTGACTCCTAGTAAAGTTCTCATGCCATATACTTGGTGTGACTCCTTGGTGCAGGCTCCTGGGACTGGAGCTGGAGGGAGGCTCTGTGGACTCACTTTCTGTTGGGCTGAAGGAGAAGGGAGGTGACAGTGTGTGTGAAGATGTAGCCGCTTACACGCCATCTCCACCCTCCTGCAGAACGCTGCCTCCTCTTCAGCTCGCTCCCCTGGAGCACCGGACAGACTTCTTGCACACAGCAGCCGGAAGCACAGACCCCAGAGAGGTGTTTTAAGTGGCTCCCTAAAGTGATTCCAGGGGAAGTCACTTGAACAGAGGCCAAGAGCTTTAGAAATAACAGAGGGGCGTAAACCTGGGTACAGGCAGAGTTTGCAGGAGCCTTGGGGTAAATGCTATAGAAGTATGTAGGAGAGGAAGAGGAGATATTAGGGTGTCTGTTTGTCCACCACATCTGCCATGTCTAAGTGCTAAGCACAGAGAGTGTGGCTTAAACAGTTCTGAAGACTGGGAGTCTAGATTAAAGCACCAGCAAGGCCATGTTCCCTGGGGACTCTATCAGAGTCACCTACTCTAACTTCCGGTGGTGTCTGTCAATAGGGACTAGTCATGTTGGATCAGGGCCCCACCCAGAGGTAACGAAGTCATGCTAGATTGCTGATGTTGGCAGTGGTCAGGAGGATATAATCCAACGATCAGGGTCCATATAAGAAGAGAGCATACCTTAATGGCACTCATTTACATTTGCCAAAGATGCAAATTCACATTTATAGATTCTGGGGGTGAGAGGTGAGGACCTCGACATCTTTCAGCAGGGAACAATGGAACCCTGGATAGATCTGACATTTTTTTCATGGTTGCCCCATGGCTTGTCCCTATTCAGAAGCTAGGGGATTGGTTTGGTTTCCAAATAGCCAGTAACAGGAGCTCCAGGACACTCTCCTACTTGTTCAAGTCTTTTACCTCTTTCCTCATAAATCCTCAATCTGTGTAGCGCTCCTAGACACGGCAAAGCTTAGAATTCCCATTTTGCAGTCGAAGAGATGGAAGGAAGAGCCGTTGTTCCTTGCTTGAGGCTGGTGGTACTGCAGAGTGACTTTGGAGCGGCAAGCGTCAATTCCCACTCACCAAGTGTAGCTTTTATTTCCCCCTCGGATTCTACAAGAATGAGTCTCAGAGAAGTCAATGAACCTGCCATGGACCCCAGCAGGGAAACAGCTGGAGTGCAGATCCCATAGCCCATGCTCATTCCATTTCATTTTATCTTAATGTGCCGCTGACCTCACCTTCACCCTGGTGTAGATGCTGGGAGCCAAGGCCCCACATAGCCATCTCTTTGAAGCCTCTGTGAGCACAGTTGCAGAATCAACAGTTTTTGGAGCTTCACTTTCTCGTGCTCTATCAGCGGGTCCTGCTTCAGCACCACCGGACAGCATGGCTCCCTTTCAAGTCTGGCTCCCTTACGTGGGAAGCATAAGGACTCCGGGGACACTGAGGTTTTAAGGCATTTCTGAGAGTGTATAGGTTATAAATATCCTGTCTTCTTTTTTTTCCCAGAAGGTTCTAAAACATTCTGGAAACGACCATGCTTCAGCAACCAAGATGCATTGTTAGATTGCCTCTGGTCTCAGGCACGGTTGTCCTTCTCGGTCTCCCATAAGCCTGTGCAAGAGTTGACATAGGAGCGATGTGGCTGCCAATCACCTAAGACCCTCCCACTCTGACACTGGCACGTCTGTGTTTGCCAGGGTTGTGATGGATGAACCGCTGCGTGAGTGCTGAGCTTTATCCATATGGCTGGCTGCCCTTGGTGGAGAACGTTTTCTCTTTTTTGTTGTTTTTTGTCATCTTTATGTTATGTATTCCTTGTTTATTCTTTTTTTAATTAATTAATTTATTTATTTATTTATTTTTATTTATTGCCACATTTGAAGCAAGTTTTAATTAAATATTGGACAGGTCCATACCTGGGTTCCCCGGAAATAGCCCCCCCCCTTGTTTATTCTTAGAGGCACACAGTCCCATAGAACTGCAATCTACAAACCCAAGTGTGATATATATGAATTTTGAGGAACATAGTCCTATGTGAAGCAAAGCCTATATGTCGTTGCTTTTGAATTTCAATGTGGATGAAGAATGTGAGGACAATAATTCTCATTTCTCAAACAAATAACAAGGTTCCACTGGACACAAGGTGCCATGCCTGTTTGTGTTCTGAGTGTGCGTGCATGCGTGTGCACGCATGCGCGCATGTGAGCATGTGTGCGTGGAGGTGGATAGGGTCAGGTCACATATGGAAGTAGAGTGAAGACAAACACTACAGGAAGCTGTAAAAGATAAACAACTGAGTCAGGGGAAATGCTGTCATGGTTCTCTGGGGACAAGAGAACTGGAGAAGGCTTAGGAGAGAGTTCACACACAGCAGGGTGGAGAAGAGACCATTTGGAAACACACAAGAAGGAAGGGATACTTGGGCATTCCTAGCTGAGCCAACAGCTTGAGCATGCAGAAGCTCAGAAGGGAGGGATCTGAACCCGTGGGCTAGGGTGTGCTCAGGGACCCCCCTGCTTTGATCAAGGAGGACCTGGACTTCTAAGGTCCAGGAGCCACAGGTGACTGGCAGAGTCACAGGGCCCGGTCCTAGCTCCTTCATGGCCTGGGTTGGTCCCAGAACAGGCCCAGGAGAAACAAGGTCTGTTTCTGTATGCTGCTTCCTCGATGACGAAGCAGAGTCAGAAGCAAATCTTGCCACAAACAGCCATCGGCTAAAGCAAGATGAGATGGGTTTTCTGGGTCAGCCTGCTCCTTTTTCCTGCCGAGTTACACTGGGAATTCGGTGCATGGACCATTGTATCTGAAGACTAGAAACCATCCTGCCTCACATACTTTTGTTTACACCTAATTATTGTAGCTGATCTCTCCTTGAGGAAAAAAACCACTGAAGAAAAACACGCAAACAAAGGCACATATAATAATTTTGAATTGTATTGTTCAATTATTTTCTTTATTGCTGTTTTTTTCCAAACACATATATTTAGTTTTATTTAAAAATTAATGTTGGTTTGATTTTAGAAAGCTATTCCCTAAAGAACGTTTAAAGTTTGTTTTGACTTTTTTTTTTAAAGAACAGTTCTCCTAAAGAAGTTTTCTGTCTTGTTGCCAAGCTGTTTTCCATTTGGGGTGGATTTTCCTTTTCTAGCTGGTAATTATTTCAGGGCTGCTGTTCTGGTTTCCAGGCATAAGAGCTGAAGGGTCCCCTGAAGAAGGCTGAAGAAAGCTGAGTCTGTATGAGGACCCGCCACCAGGAGCCTCAGAAGGGAGCACACCCCCCACTCACTCACTTCCCACGGATTAGCCTGGGTTTAGTCCCAATCAGAACATCTGAGAACCAGCAAGACAGGGCTGTCAGGAGGGCCCACCCTGGCCAGGCTGAGGCTCTGACCAAGTAAACACCATGGGAAAGGGCCAGCGAGCTTGAAAGTAAAACTGTAAATGATCCCATCTGTGAGTCTTGGCTGATTACTCCTCTGGGGTGGACCAGAGAGGGGGCACCAGAAGAGAGGGTCTCTTGTGCTTTGAACAAGATGCGGCTACAGTCTTGCATCTATGTTTGGGGGTGTTTTCCAAGTGAAAGTTCATTAGGGAGACAGGAAAGCACGTTCCACTAATATCCATCAAAGAAGGGGTTGAGTTTCAAAGCTCAGAGGAAATTCAATAGTGCTGAAGTAAACGGCACGCAAAGGGGTCTCCTGCCCCTGAAAAGCAAAAAGAAGCAGGAATGTGACTTGGATTATTTTTTTTAAGCCGACTTTTATTTGGGACAAATAAGTGCATCTCAGGAAAATGGGTGTGTCCTGAGCACTCTTTTACAGGGGCAGCTTGAACTAAACAGTCTAGAATGTTTGGGTTTTCTTGCCTCAAAGTTTCTTCTGTTGGTACCAAACCTGAAGGGCTCAGAGTTCCCCACACTTGGTTCTTCCTGGCGATGGTTATTAATACTTATGGAATTAGAGAATAGTACCAGGGTGAGGTCTAAACTGGAGGTGGGCATTAGGTGGGCTGCTGAATAGAATGTAAAGAAAGACACCTGAGAGACAGGGCACCTGAGCGGCTCAACAGAGGCCCGGGCTCGGGAGCAGCACTAGCCAGACCCCTGACTTGAGGGGTGGTCTGAACGGGATGAAAATGCCCTTTCCAGGGGCTGGCTTTGTCATCAAAGATATGGTTTCAAATCCCAGTGTTAGCTCTCCAGTTATCTCTGTAAAATGAGATATCATCCCCCTGAGTGAGCAGATATGCAGAAGAAATGTGGTAATGTATGTGTTTACAAATCACAGTGCTGGGCACACAGTAGGTGGTAACTATATGGCAGGTTTATTTCCTGTGAACTTTTTAGAGAATGGGGACACTAAGGTTTGGGGAGTATCTACCCCATGTTCTACATGCTTAGATAATAGGCCCTCTGTGCCCGGGTGTAGTGCTGGCTATTGACTTAAGGCCACACTGATAGATACCTGACTGGAGGAGCTGAGCATAGAAGAAACAAACACCACTTGCTCTCCAGTGACTTCTTTATTTGTCCCAAATTCATTTTGATACCGTGACTTGCAATGGCAGCTATGATGGTAATTTTAAGTATATGAAGAAGTCTACGACTTTGAATTTTCTCCAGGCCTTGGATCTTACCAATGTGTATACTCAGATCTCTGCAGAGTAAGTAGTTCCCTCAATCTCCTGTAGAAAAGCTCATTAATACAGGAAGTAAATAATTCAAAATAGCTTCAGGAAGTCCCTGAAACTGACCAGTTTTTTACTAGGTCCCTCCCTCTCCAAGAACATATAAACAGCCAAGCCAAGTAAGAATCACCCTCAGACAAGTTAATGGCAAAGAAGAGTGCTGTGGGATGTCTTTCTGTACGCTGTGAATATGTGTTGCTCTGATTGGTTGATAAATAAAGCTGCATTAGCCTATGGCAGGGCAGGATAAAGTTAGGCAGTACATTCAAACTAAAGATGAGATGAAGAAGGGTGGAGTCGGGGAGATGCCAGCCCACCGCCCAAGGAGCAACAAGATGCCAGCAGACAGTAACACTATGGCCACATGGCAACATATAGATTAATAGAAATGGGTTG
>CABHPH010159063.1:49552-70111 GCA_902168325.1 Peromyscus nudipes | reverse complement strand
TTTTTTTAAGGAAGAGGATTTTTGTACGGGTTGTTTGTTATCCTTCTGGCACCAAGGAGTCTGCAGTTCCTGCCAACCTGTGATGTGACACAATGGCCTGGGTAACAGTGACTGTGGATTCCTGCCACATGCCTTCCCAGGCTAAAGGACTTCGTGACCTCATTATTGTGATATCCTGGGTCCTTTCTTAGAACTCTAGTTGAAAATACAGCTCCATTTCTGACCGCTGTTTTATGGTGTCAACTTAAGCTCAACATGAACGAGTCTGTGGCTTCGGAATTCTGTCTGGACGAGGCACGCAGCACAAGTGCTTGCCAACGCCAAACATGGCAAACAAATCCTGTTTCTTACAATGGTCTTGTTAATGTCACTCAGGCAGGCCTGGAACTTGCGATCCTCCAGCCTCAGCTTCCTACACCACCACACCCAGGGTAGCAGGCTCCTCTGTAACAAATAGCACAGAACTAGAAGCAGCCCACTGACAATGATGAGGACCAGTAAAGAGGGGTGTATTGACTACATAAGCCACCACTACACCACGTGACATTCAAGAACAGGAAAATTAATCCATGCCAGATAAATCGGAGATAGGCACCTGAGGAGGTATCACTGCCTGAGAAGCGGATGTGTAAGCTATGGGATGCTGTGAACATGCATGTTTCCGTCTACACAGGCATACTCCTATGTAAGGATCAACAAGCCACGTACTCAAGATTCATGTACTTAAAAGTGTATGTTTTTGTTGTCATTGGTTTCTAAACATAGTTTTATTCATCCCACCCCAAGACCAGGACAAGAGGCTTATTTTACTCCTGTGGGGGAAAGAAAACGTCATGAATAAAGCTAATCAGGAACTCAAGCTCCCAACAGCTTAGCCGGTTTTGTTCTGAAACTATAATATGCAAAAATTGGACTTTGTAAATGTCGAATTAGCCCGCAATTATTTGCTTTGCAGAATTGCACACAGTGGGGTTTCTCTTGATGGCAGGCTCCCATAGGTGCACTTTAAAAAGGAAGAACTCAGCTGCCAAGGGCGATTTAGTCACCAATGTTAACAAACTGCGGCAGAAGCTTAAAGATCTTTCTTTTCCGTGTGGGGGCGGGTGGGTGAGTGAAAGGAGGGAATCCAGGCGTAATCCCCCAGACTAGTCAGAGCTCCTCCAAGCTGCAGGAGCCTGCCATCTCCTGCTGCTGTGTGCTTTGAGTATGGCCCGATGTGGGTAGAGGGAAAGCCCGTGGAGAAGGCTGAGATAAGACTGTGGGAAACCCAGCTGTCTCAGAAACACAATGTCTCAACAGGGAACGCTGGAGATGCCAGAGGAGCACCACGTTCCCAGCTTCTGTGTGCACTGGAGTTCTCAGACAACTCTGCAGGCAGAGATGCTGGGCGGGGCCTGAGGTGCTGGGCGGGGCCTGAGGTGCTGGGAGGGGCCTGAGGTGCTGGGAGGGGCCTGAGGTGCTGGGAGGGGCCTGAGGTGCTGGGAGGGGCCTGAGATGCTGGGCGGGGCCTGAGGTGCTGGGAGGGGCCTGAGATGCTGGGAGGGGCCTGAGGTGCTGGAGTTTTTCTTCAAGACCCCTGATGAGGCTACCTGCACACCACACACCAGACAGGAAGTTCAGTTCGGCAAGAAGCCCACCTAATCCCACAGCCACACTCTAAATGCACATTACCATGCCCACTGTACAGGTAAGGAAACTGAGGCTGAGAAAGGATTCAGGCCTGACTCCAGCTGTGGCTGGCAAAGAGCCAGGGATAGAGCAGAGTCAGAGGTTAAGAAGCCCTTCTTCTCCACTGTCCCCCCAAGACCCACCCTAGGGCTCCAAGGGTGGACATTCTACCAGAGGCCAGCCAGTGGTTCCGTGCCTCCAGCTGTGTTCAGCTAGAGCCCCGGCACTCTTCTTGGTGACAGTGAAGAGGGGAGCCTGTAACCCTCCTTTTCCAGCTCCAGGCTGAAGCTCCAAGAGAACACAAGATAATTACTGGTTAACCAGAGGCAGACTCCACACTGATCCCCATTTTTCATGCATGACCTTGGTCCATCAGTGTGCACCTGTCTTTTCCTACAGAGTTGTGGAAAAACTGCTGCTCCCTGCCCTGTAATCACACACACAGTCCTGGAGACTTTTTAAACATCACACCTTCAGCCCATCCCCCACCATTCTTCTCACGTTCTCTTCTACAAGGTGAATTCCTGCTGAGAAGCCCCAGGAAGCATTCAGCAGAATTGCGGTTAGCAGGACTTTGGAAGCCTGTGATGGATGGAAGGGGGCTAATGGGTCCAGGGCCCAGATGAGTTGGAGAAATAACTTATTGTACTCTACAGCAAGGTAGGATAATTATGGTTGGCAAGCAATTAAGATATATTTCAAAAGAGCTGGGAGAGAGCCTGAATGCTTCCAACACAAAGAAGTGACATCTCAGGTGACAGATATGACAGTCACCCTGACCTGAGTAGCACATGCTGTACACATGTACTGAGTGTCCCACTGGACCCCACATAGAAGTGTCATTGTGCCTGGAGTTGGTAGGGTCAAAGCATGGACTGTGGGCGCCTGTCTCAGTTACGGTGACCATTGCTGTGATGAAGCACCGTGACCAAAGCAACTTGGGGAGGGAAGGCGTTATTTCACTCACAGTTCCACAGAACAGAGTTCATCATCAAAAGCAGTGGGGGCAGGAACTCAGGCAGGGCAGCATCCTGGAGGCAGGAGCTGATGCAGAGGCTGTGGAGGGGAGCTGCTTACTGACTTGCTCCTCATGGCTTGCTCAGCCTGCTTTCTGATAGAACCCAGGACCACCAGCCCGGGGATGGCCCCACCTACAATAGACTGGATCCTCCCATATCAATTACCTACAGCTAGATCTTCTGGAGGCATTTTCTCAGCTGAGGCTCCCTCCTCTCTGATGACTCTAGCTTGTGTCAAGTGGACATAAAACTGGCCAGCATGGGGTCCCAGCAACCTAGGCCCAGGCAGCCATCTCCACTACGCTGATTAAAGAGACAGTTACGGTTGGTGAAAGGCAGAGAAGGTGGATGTATTCAGGGTGACCACATTGGAAAGAGAAGCAAATAAAGAGTGCCCAGGGGCCACACCCCCACCTCCACCCCCATTCCCACCCCCGTCTTTGATGTCCTGACATAAGGTTTAGGTTTAAATAGAGGACATGGACTCTGCCTTATTCAGCAGTTCTGGTCAAGGTGAGGTCCTGCCTCTCAGGCCCCATCACATCTTGGCTTTAGACTCTCCTGACATGTGGTCCCACAAGTTGTTACAACTGTTGAAATGTCTTCCTGGGAAGCAGGTCTCTCCTCTGGCCAGCACAAGCACTTCAGCCTTCTCTGTCCCCTAGTATGGGATTCCTGGGGAGATTTTAGTCTCCTGAGGTCCACTGTTTCAATAGCCTGACAGTCAAGAATACGCATGTCTCTCTTTAGAATACTTTTTCTGCAGCCAGACAGTTACACCATTTCCACTTGTCAAATAAAAATGAAAATCCATGACATCCGAGCCTAGGCTGCTGCTGAGGACCATGTCTGGGTCTGTGGTTCTACCACAGCCAGGGATGTGTTGATATCTATAGCTGAAAGTTTTTCTGTGTCCCGGCCTGCCGGTGGTTGGGACAAATCTCTCCCACTTGCGTCGCCCAAGTAAACACACAGGGGTTTATATTAATTAAAACTGCTCGGCCATTAGCTCTGGCTACCACTGACTAGCTCTTACACTTAAACTCAGCCCATTTCTGTTAATCTATATGTCACCACGTGTTCAGTGGCTTTACCTGTGTGCCATTACATGCTGCTTCCTGGACGGTGGGCTGGCGTCTCCTGACTCAGCCTTCCTCTTCCCAGAACTCTCCTTGTCTGCTTATCCCACCTATACTTCCTGCCTGGCTACTGGCCAATCAGGGTTTTATTAAACCAGTGTACAAAAGCATTATTCCACAGCAGATATCCATAGCCCATGTTGCCACCAAAGGCCACATGGATGCCCAGGTTCTAGGCTGGCACCTGTAGCCATGTTGAGAACTGAGGAACGTGCTGCAGCTGAGGCCATGCCAATCTGAGTTGCCTGTACTACCACCCATGGCCATGTTGTCCTCTGGGCCCAAGCTGCTGTCAGGGGCCACGTCTGGGTCCGTGGCCCTACTGCAGCCAGGGTCTGAGTCAATGTCCATGGTTCCTGTTACCACCAAAGGCGGTGCAGATGCCCAGGGTATGGTATGGCACATGTTGGTGCCTGAGGGTCGTGTTGCCACCAGGGCCATACAGATCAGGGTGGCCTGTGCTGCCACTGCAGCCATGACGATGTTCAGGCCTGAGCTGTGGCCAGGGGCCATGTCTGTGTCCACAGCCCTACAATAGCCAGAGTCTGTGTTGATGTCCGTGGTGCCTGCTACCATCGAAAGTCATGAACTGCTTGGGGTCTGGGCCATGTTGGAGTCTGGGGACCATGCTGCTCCTGGGCCCATGCCAATCTGAGAGGCCTGCACTGCTACCCAGGGCCATGGTGATATCTGGGTTCAAGCTGCTGCTGATGGCCATGTCTGAATCCGTGGTCCTGCTGCAGCTGGGGTCTGTATTGATGTCCGTTGTCCATTTTACCACAGGGGCCCATGCAAATCATGTGTCGAACCATATGTTGAAGTATGAGGGCCGTGCTGAGCTGCCCCTCACACACACACACACCAGAGAGATGCCCCCACCCCTGCCCCATGCCGCCTACCCCTGCACTTGGGAAAGCTTGCCCCACCCCTCACTTTGGGCATGGAAAAGCTGGCTCTGCCCCTCACCAGAGGGGAGTGGTTCCAGCAGCCCAGTCAGAACAACTCAGCTAACACTAGACACACATCAGGGCTTTGATTGGCCCTATTCAACATCTACCCCATCTATGACCTGCTGGAGCACACGAAAGGACTGGACCTGCGGAACCAGAGCTGCAGGATCTCCATGACTCGGGACAGCAGGAGGATTTCTGAGAGGAGCTTCAGAGAGGGTCCAGTATTGATGCCGTACCGGAAGCCAGAGGCCTTGAACCTGACCAACAACACATTACACATTTGCAAGTAAAGCTGCGTGGACGAGAGGGTCTAGTGCACGACACACAGCAACTCCCAAGCCCACTAAGACAAATGAAGACATGGGGAAGACAGAGGAGTGGTGGGGTTTTTTCTTTTGTTTTCATTTTTGTATTGTTTGTTTGCTTTTTATTTGTTTTAAATTAATATTCTTACTTGCATTTTATTATTTTTTTACTTTTATTATTTCTTTTTTAGTTTTCTTTGGGGGGGCACTACAAGGGTGGAGGTTGTACATGGAAGGACTTCAAAATGAGTGGAATTGGGGTGCATGATGTGAAATTTCCAAAGAATCAGTTAAAATTGTTAAGAAAATCCATTAAACTGTATTAACAATAATCCCTAAAATAGAAGATGCTGTGGAGAGGCCCGGGGCCCAGGGCAGACAGAATCACTCCGAAAAGCTGCAGGAGTGCATGGCTCAGCCTCACGCCTTGCTAGGAACTGACATTGACAGAGACAAAGGGGGCTGGTGAAGGGACAGCCAGACTCACAGGTCAGTGGGACAGACGAAGTCAGCGGTAGACACACACAACACCGTCAGCTGCTCTGGAGCCGAGGGGCAGACAACGGTTACTGGGAAACAGGTGTCCTTGCCATAAACTGCTGGGATGCATGGGCATTCGCAGAAGGCGCTCACTGTGTGTAGACCACATGTAACACATACCCATGCATCACCAGAATTGATCCATACAATGCACAGGAAGTCAGGACTTCAATATCCCCAGTGCTCAGACATGCCCGGTGACACTAAGTGACTCACCCCAAATCACGCAGCATACAGTAGAGTTGAATCTATAGGCTCCTCGGCTCTCTTCCTCACCTTCTTCATTCAGAGCAGACATATTGGTCCCTACCTCACAGGGTCAGTTAATGTGAAGGTCAGAGGGCTGAGAAGCCGGCTCAGCAGGTAAGGGCACATGCCACCAAGCCCGGGGACTTGAGTTTGAGTCCCAGGACAGCTATGGTGGAAGGAGAAAATTGACTCTCACAAATTGTTCTCGACGTCCACATGTATACTGTAGCATGTGCACACATACAGGTACATACTACATAAGCAAGCACACACAAAATAACTAAACAAATGTAATCAAAATAAAAATAAATAGATGTAAGTCGGAAAGCACAGAGCACCAGGCACAGTGGCTTAGGAATCAATAAATATCACATCCATTTCTATTCATCTTTTTTATGTACATGTGTTCATGTGTGCGGGTGCATACACGCACGCTTGCGTGTATGTGGAGGCCAGAGGACAGTCTTGGATATTACTCTTTACATGCCGTCCACCTTGCTTTTTTGAGACAGGGCTGCTGCTGGTGTGGAATTTGCCAAGTAGGCTGGCTGGCCACAGTGACTTGGAAAAGTCAGAGGACAACTTAACAGTATCAGTTCCCTCCTTCCACTCCGTGGGTTCCAGGGATCGAACTCAGGTTCTTGGGGTTGGCAGCAAGCCCCCTTAACCATTGAACCCTCTTGTCAGCCAGCCCAGGAGTGGAGCCACTTACAGTGGGTGGGTCTTCCCACCTCAATGAACCTCATCTAAGCAATCCCTCATAGTCATGCCCAGGGCTTGTCTCCTGGGTGACTCAAATCCTGTCACGCTGGCACTGGAGATGAACATCACAAGATCCTCTGAGGTGGAATTTTATTAGTCTTTATGTATCCAGAGCCTCAGACATACATCACTGAGGCTCAGCGAGGAAAGCGACTCACCCAGGATTTCACAGCTTTGGGACACAGAGTCCATACTCCCAAGCATGACACTACACTCAGAGCCTCGCTCCAGGGCCTGTGTGTTCAGCCCCTAAAAGGATGGCGTCTTCTGAACACGGGCAGGCTGCATAAGGCAGGCACCCCAAAGTACTTAGCATACATCCCAGCACCCAGAGGACCCAATGAGTCAAGAATCCCCGGAGCTATCGGAGAAGTGCTCGCAATCAGGTTTTAAAATGCTTGTGTCTTGAGAGTGGTGCAACCCTCTCTGCGGACGCCCCAGCTGTGTCTACACTATGGGCTTAAGTTATGTTTAAAAAAAAAAAAAAACAGGCTGAAAAAAGATATCTGGGAGGAAAATGCTAACAGTGGCTGCCTTTTGCTGCAAGGACAATAGATGGATTTTTTTTTCCTCCTCATTAGTGCTTTTTTATATTTTACCATTTTCCCCCAAGGGAAAAGTGTCAAAAAGATGGGAATCAGATTCTGTAAGGGCACGTTCCTAATACTGCCTGTCTGACCTGTGTCGTCCCCAAAACTCTGCTACCTGCTTTGAAGGGGCAGTGGGGCCCCAATGCTCAAACCCAGCCCTGTGACCATCCCGTCTCTCCTCCCTGACCCCCACCCCCTGCCAGCCACCACTTCCCTGCAGTTCCCTATCGCTCTTGACATTCAATTTCATCCAGAAAAAGAATGAGATGGGGATTCTAAATTGGAACGCACAAATGACATTCCTATTCATTATTTAATCTGCTCCCAGATTTGAGCGAACATCTCCAGGGGTAATTACTGCCCGACTCAAAATTCATTTCTAGGAAGCAGTCGCCAGAATCCTGCGCACAAGGTAAGGACATGATTCAATATTTATGAGGCAGTATTTCCAGAGAATCTCAGCCCCAGGGAGAATCTGGGGAAAATGCACCCAGTGTACCAGGAAAACACTGGCTGTTGTGTCTTTCAGTGTGTGAGTATAGAAATGAACCTGCCCACTCTCAACACGGGCACACTGATGGAGCCCCGTCACCACCCACTCTGAGAAGGGACCAGGGTCAGGAGATGCCACCCAACTAGGCCTCTAAGGAGTAAAAAGAGCCTGGGGAAGTGGCCTCTTCAAGGACAGGCAAGCTGCCACTGTTTCCAGAAGGAACTCAATGAGCAGACATCCTTCCATACAGCAGGTCCATAGTATGTTTTTAAAATGTGACACTCAGTGCTAACAATGCAGAAACGGATTAGCTGATCTCCATCAGAAATAGAACCTTCAGGGTTGGGGAGATGACTCAGTGGATAAAGGGGCTTGCCACCAAGCCTGACAACCTGGGTTTGATCTACCGAGCCTACATGGTGGAAGGTGAGAACCAACTCCTACAGGCTGTTGTTCTCTGCCCTCCACAAGCACACTGCGGCATGTGTGTGCCCAGAACATACACGCCCATACATACAAAATAAACTAATTAAAATGTAATGATTTTTTTAAAATAGAAACTTCTGCTTTAGGAAAGGCCTATTTGAAACAAACAGAAATAGAGAAGAAGGAGAGAAGGCAAGCTCCATCCAGGACAGAAATTCACAATATATATCTGCCGTAGGATTAAGTGTGATGCTAATCTTGGTTGTCAACTTAACATCTGGAATCAACTAAAACGCCTATGAGGGATTTTCTTGATTGGATCATTTGAGCTGTGAGGGATTTTCTTGATTGGATCATTTGAGCTGTGAGGGATTTTCTTGATTGGATCATTTGAGAGGGGAAGACTGGGTCACACCTCCTGGTGGCAGCCACATAAAAGGACTTGAAAGGAGGAAGCTTTTGCTCTTTGCCTGCTTGCCCTCATTCTTACTGGCCAGTCCATCCATCCTGCGGCTGAGGCATTCCTTCACTGGGTTAGAATCTACCTACTCTGGATTCCAATGCAGACTGAAGATCGGCAGCTCTCTAGTCCCCCAGGGTACCCGCTCCAGGTGGACTGCTGACATCTCCAGTCTCATGAACTGAACATAGAACTTTGACTCTTCTGTCGGCAACCAGCCACTAAATCCCTTTTAAAATGTATATTTATTCTATCAGTTCTGTTCCTCTAGAGCAGTGGTTCTCAACCTTCTTAACGTGGTGACCCTTTAATACAGTTCCTCAGGTTGTGGTGACCCCCAACCAGAAAATTACTTTTATTGCTACTTCATAACTGTAAATTTGCTTCTGTTATGAATCATAATGTAAATATCTACTGTACAAGGTACCTAATATGTGACCCCAAAGGGCTCACGACCCACAGGTTGAGAACCAGTGCTTTAGCGACTCCTGACTGATACAATAGATATCAGAAAATAAAACTAATTCTTCCAGGCCCATAATAACATAAAAGCTCGATCCCAGGATGAGTAAAGACCTGAGCAGACCCTGCAGGAAAGGATCTCTAACCACAGCTAGCAAACATGCAAAGACAGAGCTAAAACCACAACATACGACTACGCAGACACAGTGAGAGGCTAAGAAAGAAGACAGCACCAAATGTTGGCAAAAACAGGCAACCAAACCTCACACGTCACTGAGCTAAAGTGGTCACAGGGGCAGGGGGAGGGAGGAAGGGGGAGAGAGAGGAAAGAGAGGGGAGGGGAAGAGAAGGGAAGAGGAGGGAAGGTGGACAGACGCAAGACAGCACCAGGTCTGGGTTCTGGCCCCATAGTAGTGGTTCTCAACATGGGGGTCACGACCCCTTTGGAAGTCAAATGACTCACAGGGTCGCATATCAGATTTTCTGCATTCAGATATTTGCATCATGACTCATAACAGTAGCTAAATTATAGTTATGAAGTAGCCACAAAATAATTTGAATGGTTGGGGGTCACCACAGCGTAAAGAACTGAATTAAAGGGTCACAGCATTGGAAAGGTTGAGAACCACTCCCCATAGGCAGTGTGCAGGGCTTAGGTCTCTGCCCAGAAAACACCCAGAAGTCAGTGGGTAGGTGAAGCCCAGTGCTAAAGAGTAGGTCGACATTTTAGCCAAGCACAGCCCCTGTGGTGTCTCCCCATCACAGGCACCAGCTCCCCTCCCCCTGCTCACTCACAGTAAGAGCTGCTGGGGTGCTCTATAAGCTGAGAATTAGGTAGGATGATGGAAGAGCTGGAACAGCACCCTAGGAAGGAGACCCAGCCAGTGCTAAGGTCCTGGGGCAGGAAATGACTGACACATGAGGCTGTGGGGCTGTCACTGGAGAAATGAGCAGAGTACAGGTGCCAGGCATGCTGGGAGTAGCTGGGGTAAGATTGGAATTGGGGGCTGAAGAAATGGCTCAGTGGATAAGAATATGGACTGCTCCTCCAGAGGATCTGGATTCAATTCCCAACACCCACATGGCATCTCAGGACTGTCCATTAACTCCAGTTCCAGGGGATCTGATGTCGTCTGACCTACGTAGGCATTGCATGTGAGTAGCTCACAGATATACATGCAGGCAAAGCATCTATCCACAAATAAATAAATAAATAAAAATAATTGGGATTTTATTTTAAGAATAGGACAAAAAGATCCTGAAGATCTTTAGAGAACAGAATTTACCTTCTGTGCCCTGGGGACAGGAGGTGGGAAACGAGGTCAGCTTGGGCCTGGTCATTTCTACTCTGTGTCCGCAGAACCCAGGGCACGCCTTTGGGTTTTCGCTGCACAAGGAACCAGTACTTTGTATTTCTGAGGCAGGATGGATGAAGCAGGGAGAAGCTGGAGCCAGCAAGGCTGGGCTGCTTTTCTATTAGATCAACTCTGAACGGATGGAGACCTGGAGGGAAGGTGTCGGGTAGAAGGGAGCGTGGGTGGGGGCAGGTCAGAGGCGTACTGGAGAAGCACTGTGGCCAGAAGCTGGAAGGGTTAGTCACCTGCACAGAGGAAGATCCCAGGTGCCCATGGTATCCTGCGGAGGGTCTAAGGGACAGGAGGGCCGGGATGCATCCAGGAGGGAGCATCACCTATGTGTTCTCTAACCCGCCTGAGTAACCCACTCAGAAAACATGGAGCACGCTGATATGAAATAAAGACCTTTACATCTCTCAATTATTCAAAATCCCTTGAATTATTTATCCTGGAGTGTCTGGGAGGCC
The DNA here is from genome assembly GCA_902168325.1 of Peromyscus nudipes. Classification (NCBI taxonomy): domain Eukaryota; kingdom Metazoa; phylum Chordata; class Mammalia; order Rodentia; family Cricetidae; genus Peromyscus; species Peromyscus nudipes. The sequence continues at coordinate 59,223 of CABHPH010159063.1, read as the reverse complement.
GAGGATGGAAATATCTCCTACCACATTGTGAAATGCTACCAAAAAGGCCCCACAACCCCTCCCTGCTCTCCATGCCTCCTGTGGTGACACCTTGGTCTCTGACAGCTCTTGAGGACTCACTGCTCTCCTCCCCTCCTCTCAGCTCAGCTCTCACAAAGCTGAGGAGGATTGCACTCAATCTTGCTGAGGAGCAAGAGCACTCTAACAGGCAGGAGACTTGTGAATTCAAGGCCACCCTGAGCTATATAATGAGTTCAAGGCCAGGCTGGGCTACACGGTGAGACCGTGAGTCTGGGGCTATAGCGGCGGTAGAATGCTTGTCCAGCCCTATGCAAGGCCCTGAGTTTCATTTCAAATGCTGCAAGAATAAATAACACCTCGCTGTGGCCACCCCCACACCCCCGCCCTGTCTTTTACGTACATCTCAGAGTCATCCACATTTGCAATTTTTCCCCTCCCCCACTTCTTTGGATTGGCTCCACTTAGGTGACCTTCCCAACCATCCCCAGAGACAGTTTTTGTCTAGGTCCCATGACTTCCATGTCACGAGCTCATGACTAATGTTCAGTGGACAGAGTCCCACATGCTGAGCTCAGGGCAGGGCCATCTCCCCTTGTTCAGGTGAGAAAACAGGGTGGTCCACAAAGTCCAGAAGTCACCTGCTAGAATAAACATCTATGAGGTATCGTGGCAAGACAGGTGGCCAGGGACTCAATGTGAACACCCAGGAGGCTTCTGGAGACCGTGATGTAGGACGGGCAGAAGAGAAACCCATTAGGATTCAGCGTGCTGCCTGAATCATTTGCATCCCAGAAGCCAGCCCGGACTTCTTCACTCACAAAGGGAATCCAAGGAGGTGACAGACCTGAACACCACCTCAGCATGCTGGGTAGTGGTAGAAATAACTGTCCCGGTGACAGCCCATTGGCTGTCCCACTCCCAGCCTTTGGTGGCCCATGTGCCGAACAGACATCCACATGGAGGTGTCCTCTTAGGAATTCCCAACACCCGAGCTGTTACCCCTTGGAAAGATTTACTACGCAGAAGAGGAGAGAGCAAGCCTCCCCACCTCTGCTTCCCTTCTGGAGGATTCTGCCTCTCCCAAACCTCACATTAAATCTCCACAGAATTCCATCTGCTGCTGCAACGCAGAGTGATCAGAGCAGAGAGGCGCAGTGGTTTGGAAAAGGCAGACCACAGCCATCTCTCTTTTTTAAAAGGTCTCTGGGGAGATGATTAGCAAAGGCGAGGCTGCTGAGAGCAACTGGAGTGACAGCCCCACGGCTTTCCAGATGTCTTCAGCAAGCTGACCGTGACTTGGAACTGGCGTCCGGGCTGGGCGGTGGATGTGAGGGATAATGCTGCCGCTGCTCCTGCTAACACTCTGCAACCACCCAGTCTGATTGTGGCCTACCGGCCAGTGTGACAGGTGGAAACCATGGTAATGCTGCCACAGGGCACAGTCTCGCGTGATGTAGGAGGCTCCACAGCCTCCCCGGCCAGGCCAGTCCCACACTATTGAACATTCCGTGGGCACAGCTCAACTGAGCTTGAATGTGAACATGGTGAGATCGGATAAGATTGGCTACTGAGGAAGTACCTTCCAGGTACCAGGGGCTACATAAGGATTCTCCCTCTCCCTCCCAGCTCCCCCTCTCAAGCAGAGGTCAACCTCAGCTATCGGTCCTCCTTAGAAACCACCCACTTTGTGTCTTGAGACAGGGACTCTCTGAGACATGGGGTTCACTGAGCTGGGTGGCCAGCAAGCCCACAGATCCACGTCTCTGCCTCCCCAGCACTGGGATGAAAACCCTGTGGCCCTATGTCCAACTCTTTTCCGAGGGCGTTGCAGATCTGAATGTATGTCTCACACGTGCACAGCGAGCACTGTATCCACGGAGCCATCCCCCAGCCCCATACACACGCAGTTCTTGATTCCACACCAATTTTCTTTCCAGATCAGGATGTTGTCACCTTTTTGTCATGAGGTCACCAAAACTTGGAAGGGGGCAGTGGGACAAGTCCTGAGGCCATGCAGCACCATTAGACCAGGCAGGGACAGAAACAAGGTAATTTCCTCCAAAGCCACTTGGTCCAAGGGATACCAACTCAAATGCTCTCAGGGCAGGTGGGGAGGGTGGTGACTGAGAACACACTCCCAGTGGGGACAGCAGGCTGGGCTGCTCTGCACGAGTCTACACTACACAGAAAAGCAGCTGCAGACTATATCTTGCTTCAAATAACACCACTTCATAAGGAAAGGGCTTTGACCTGAGTGACTCCATGTTGTGTGTAAGTGCCAAGAAAGAAGGACTACATCTTGGCTACACAAATAGACGGCACCACTGGCCAGCATGTCCTGGTCCTCAGACTGATAAATAACTCATTTGCACTAATAAAATAATGGTGCCTATGGATCTATCGGGTCTATCCAATCATATAGGAAACATTAATGAATAATAATACCTATGGATCCATCCAATCATATCAGAAATACTGGATGTAGGCACTCACTTATCATACCAGATGGTACCTCCTCACCCTGGCTGTCAAGGAAGGAAAGCACCAAGACATGGTAAGCACACTGACCCATCACCTGGTCACTCATCATGAGTCTCGTCTAGGAAAATTGTCACTGCAAAGGACCCCCACCTCTGTCCCCAGGGCACAGCTTAAGCCATCTCTACTGCCTGTGACCCAGAGTCGCTTCAAACTTACACTCAACAGTGCCTGCCAAGGGCTGGCTCAGTGGGTAAAGTACCTGCCATGCAAGCATGAGGATCTGAGTTCAATCCCCGGCACCCACAGAAAGGAAGGAAGGAAGCCAAGTGTGGCAACATTTGTAACCCCAGTGCTGAGGAAGCAGAGACGAGAGGATCCCCAGGGCTCACTGCCCAGCCAGCCTGGCCTAAACAGTGAGTCCCAGGTCTCAGTGAGAGGCCATATCTCAAAAACCACCGTGGATGGCTTCTTCTGAGGAACAACATCCGACGTTGACTTCTGGCTTACAACACACACACACTCGCGTGCGCGCGCACACACGCACGCATGTAGCTACATTTGACAGCTCTGGACCCTGAGAAACTCTGTACCTGAGGTTCCTCTGAGGCCCCTGCAGAGACTTTTCCTTGGCCTGTCAGCTCTGTGCCAAGGACAGCCCTGCTGAGCCCGGTGAAGCCTCCTTTACCCTTCAGAACCATTCTGCACGTGTGATCTGAGAGGTGATATTAGTAATTAGGGCAGAGATAAAAACCCATGCCCAGCAAGTGAAATCAAGAGAACTTGGAATCCTCGTGGTCTGTGAACTCAGTTACTCAGTAAATTCTGCTGAATGTGTCTGTTTCTGAAGGCATCATGGGCTCTGTGGTAGCACAGTCTGTAACACCAGGGAAAGGAGTCACACTTAGGAACCATCTAGATGAGGTTATCCATGGGATGCCTGTGAGGGATTGTGGAATTGGGTTATTTGCAGTGGGAAGACCCACCCTGAAGGTGGACTGCACCAATCATGGGCTGAGCTCCTGATGGTGTGTAAAGGAGAGTAAGCTGGGCGGTGGTGTGCAGAGGGCAGGCTGGGCGGTGGTGTGCGGAGGGCAGGCTGGGCGGTGGTGTGCGGAGGGCAGGCTGGGCGGTGGTGTGCGGAGGGCAGGCTGGGCGGTGGTGCGCGGAGGGCAGGCTGGGTGGTGGTGTGCGGAGGGCAGGCTGGGCGGTGGTGTGCGGAGGGCAGGCTGGGTGGTGGTGCGCGGAGGGCAGGCTGGGCGGTGGTGTGCGGAGGGCAGGCTGGGCGGTGGTGTGCAGAGGGCAGGCTGGGCGGTGGTGTGCGGAGGGCAGGCTGGGCAGTAGTGTGCACACCTCATTTCTCCTTGCTCTTGACTGCAGATGTGCTGGGATGAGCTCCTCATGTTCCTACTGCCTTGACTTCCCCTAGTGACGGACTATGACCAGGAACTCAGCCAAATAAAATGGTATTGGTTGTATCACAGCAACAGAAAACAACAGCAGCCGCTGGAGATGGGGGTGGGCAGGGGTGGCTCTAACACACACCGCGCCAAGAAAGAAGTCACCTCAAACAGCAGCACTGAAGGGACAGAGTGGGAGAGGGCTGACATCACCGTGGTTTCAATGTTTATGTCCCCCAGTGCAGCGGAAGAAAGAAGTGGGACTTTTAGGAGACAGTTCTACCACAAGGGCTCTGTGCTTATGAGAGGCCCGCCCGCCCGAGGGCTTGGGAAGATGGCCCGGTTGGTAATGTGATTGCTATAAACACTTGAGGACCTGAGTCTGATTCCCCAGAACATGTAAAAATGACCTGGGTGTGGCGATGCATCTGTAATCTCAGTGGTGCTGAGGCAGAGTCAGGAGGATCTCTGGGGATTGTAGGCTGGCAAGTTTAGCAGGTCAGAGCTCCAGATTCAGTCAGAAACCATGTCTCAATAAATAATGATTGAGAAAGATACCTGGTGTTGACCTCTAGCTTCCATATCTACACACATACACATACCACACTCACACACACACATACACGCATACAAACATCACACTCATAGACACATACACACATACAGACACATGCATACATACACCACACACACACACACACACACACACACACACACACACACACCATACTTATGCACACACCCTCAAGTGGTCCAAGTTTGACAAGAAGATGAAACACCACTTAGTTTTGAGCCACTGTCTTCCCTGGTCATCTAAAATGCTTCCTTTACCCACTGGCCAGCCTCCGGGACATCTCGGGTTGAGCCACTCTGACTCAGGGCCTCCTGGCCTCATCTCTCCAGCACGGTCCATTGCTCATCATCTGAGAGCCGCTGCCTCCTCCAAGAACCCTCTCTTCATGCTCCCACTTCCGACCTTTCCTCCAGAAGGCTCTTTTCCCTCCTGTTCTTTTGTGGGTTTGTTGCTTGGGGTTACTGTTTCGCTTTTGTTTCCAGACAGGGTCTCCTGTAGTGCAGGCTGGCCCCTTGAACTCCCTATGTAGCCAAGGATGACTTTGAACTTCTGATTCTTCTACTATCACCTCCCAAGTACTGAGATCACAGGTGTGCATTGCCACACCTGGTTTCTGCTGTGCTTGCTAGGCAAGTGGCCCCCCAAAAGTATTTTTAAAATGATGTAAGACATTTAGAAAATCATTTTAAAGTGCCAAGAACTTTGGGCAGATGTATACAAAGCACATTCTTGACCAGAGGTGTACTCCAGGAAAACAGGTACCATGTGATCCACGCCATCCCAACTGTCTTGAGGCATCCATGTGGCAGAGCTGAGGGTCAGCCACAGAGCTACCTTGCACCTGCATCTGTGTGACCTTGAGCAACCCATGACCTGCTCTGGCCCTTTCTTCCTCTTTGGATAAATGAAAATGATAATACACACTGTTGAGGGAAGACAGAGCAAGTCGGTTAGTGCATGTCACAGGATTAAAACACAGCCCAGTACAAGATGAACACTCAGTATTTTCTTGTGGTTGCTATGACGAGTGCTTGGTAACATATTAATATTTTATTATAAAGTTGCAATGTAATATTGAATCATATTCAATTGTCTGTCAGCTCACCATAAGCTGAGGTTTCCTGTCTGGTTGTTTTCTTTCTTTCTTTTCTTTTTTCTTTTCTTTTTTCTTTTTTTGGTCCCCACAAGGCTGTTGGCAGGGGACAGCCACCAGCAGCTCAATATGCATCAATGAAGAGTCCTCCTGCTCCAACTCCATAATTAATAACTGCTGAGGATGCTGCCCTCTAGGCAGGAAATGTCTGTTACTGCTGTAGATATCGATCGCTCTGTATGCTGTGAATGTGTTGCTCTGATTTGGTTGATAAATAAAATGCTGATTGGCCAGTAGTCAGGCAGGAAGTATAGTATAGGTGGGATAAGCAGAGAGAAGAGAATTCTGGGAACAGGAAGACTGAGTGAGTGGTCGCCAGCCAGAGACAGAGGAAGCATGATGTGAAAGTACCGGTAAAACACAAGCCATGTGGCAACTCATAGATTGATAGAAATGGGTTAATTTAAGATATAAGAACTAGATAGCAAGAAGCCTGCCATGGCCAAACAGTTTATAAGTAATATAAGTCTCTGTGTGTTTACTTGGGTCTGAGTGGCTGCTGGCTGCTGTGGGATGTTCTGTATGGCAAATGTGTTGCTCTGACTGGTTAGTAAATAAAACACTGATTGGCCAGTAGTCAGGCAGAAGGAAGTATAGGCAGGACAAGGAGGAAAAGAATTCTGGGAAGTGGAAGGCTGAGTCAGAGACACTGCCAGCCACCGCCATGACAAGCAGCATGTGAAGACACCGGTAAGCCACAAGCCACGTGGCAAGGTATAGATTTATTGAAATGGATTAATTTAAGATATAAGGACAGTTAGCAAGAAGCCTGCCACGGCCATACAGTTTGTAAGCAATATAAGTCTCTGTGTTTACTTGGTTGGGTCTAAGCAGCTGTGGGACTGGTGGGTGACAGAGATTTGTCCTAACTGTGGGCCAGGCAGGAAAACTCTAGCTACAATCCAGAACTGTGCTGGATGCTTTAATCTCTCTTCACTCATTGACTCTTCCACAGCAGCCCCACGGGAAGTGGTGATTTGGTTTGATTTTGAGACTGAGTCTCATGTAGCCCAGGCTAACCCTTGAATGGACTTCATGAAAATGACTCTGATTCCCCAGTCTCCTGCCTCCACCTCCTAAGCACTGAGAGTAAAGTCATGTCCCATCATACCCAGTTTTCTGTGGTGCTAGGGATCAAACCCAGGGCTTTGGGAATGCTAGACAAACACTCTACCAACCGAACTACATCCCCAGCCTAGTGATATTATCTTTGTTTAAAGATGAGAAGCTTGCACTGATTGGGCATGACAGAGTGAAGCCATGCCCTTCCTGCTCCAAGTGAAAGTGCTTGTTTGTGGAATAGTATGCATTCACCTCATTCTGCTAGGATGGCACTTGGTTGTTGGAAACTTCTCGAATCCCCTTCCTGTCTCCCAGAGCATTGACACAGTCTCTCATTTGCTCCCCCTGTTTAATAAGCATGTTGTCAGATCCTCTGAGCTGTCAGCAACGACATTAAATGGGAGCGTTCCCAACAGCCTTCGGAGAGTCTGCTACCATTTGGATGAGATTCTAAGTCACCTGACTATCACTATGTAATAGTTATTGACCACTTACTATGCCTACGCCTGGAGATGTCAGGAGTTGCCTCTGGCTCTAAGAACCTCACAGTCTGATTGAGCAGTACATGCCACTTAGGACCACACTTGCCCACAGAGTCCATAACGATGACAAGGAAAATCTACTCTCGGAAACATGGTCCACCCAGCAGACTTCTAGCTATCCAGTCAGTCGACAGTGCTGCACCTAGCTGATGGAACGTAAGATGGCTGTGAGGACCTGTTTCACAAGCACTTGAAAAGTGGGAAAATGTTACCAAACCACGCCAAGGCTTCCATGTCACCTACACGGTTATCTCCCAGCATCCCCTGCAATGTCATACAATCGTCAACAGGTAAACTCCTGAGGCAAAAACACAGTGGTGGACGGAGATAATAAAGTATGTTAAGCAAGTAAAAATACCTTCTCAAATATGAACAACTCAATAACTCAACCACGTGAAAGCTGTGTAGGATCTGGGCTTGGAGAGGTGCTCAGGTGACCTCCTTAGGGATGCCACCTATATAGCAATTCAGTAAGATGAGCACTAAGATATTACGATCAATCCACATGAGTCTATTAAATGAGTAACAGAATTTATTAATATATAAATTGAGGAAATACACTCACGAATACAGAACGGAGTAGACAGCTGAAGTTGTCCTCTGATCTGACCAGGAGCGAATCCACCTCGCAGGCAGGAGCAGGAAGAAGGAGCATGTGACCCTTCTCCAACTCCTTATGAGAGGTCACGAACAATGGCAGGAAGCACCGCCTCCTATGGGCCCTTCGGCCCAAGGTCATGGGCGGAGCAAATACCACTACACTAAGACACCATCTCCTGGCCAGTTTCTCCAAAGCAAGTGGACATGTGGCACACACTCCATCCACAGTTATTCTCGGGTGAGACAAGGATGTCTCAGCACTTAAGGACCGCCTCTTTCCTTTTTGACCCCTGTCCCTTCCTGCTTCCCTCCCTCCTTCTCTCTGTCCCTCCCTCTTTCCCTCCTGCAGTCTGAGATAAAATAGAGATCACTTGGTGAGGCACCTCTCCCTCTGTGTACTGCATTTGTAATTCTTCGTGAATTCCTCTCTGAAAATCGTGACAATTTTTCTCCAGCAGTGTTTGGCTTTTCCTTATGGATCCAGGAGAAGGGTTTACATTTAATATTAAAGGTTTTGTCAATCAGGGAGAAGGGATTTCTTACATTTCCGATTCGTTTTCCAGCTTGTTTCTGTTAGGTTTCACAGGGGGTCCAAATATCCAGAAATAAGCTCAGTCTGGACTATAGGGGGATTTCTGGTGGTTAGATAAAAGCCAGCATTCCTTGGGAGCTTGTGAAACTGGTTCTTGTTGTGGAATATTAGTTTAAGATGTGTTACATTCATTTATGCTGTGGAATATTTGTTTAATGATGCAAAGATGTGTTGCATTCTTTTATGCTGCATTTGTTTAACTCTTTTTTAGGTTTGTTGGTTTTTTGTTTTTGTTTTTGTTTTGTTTTGTTTTGTTTTTTTTTGGTTTTTTTTCGAGACAGGGTTTCTCTGTGTAGCTTTGCGCCTTTCCTGGAACTCACTTTGGAGACCGGGCCGGCCTTGAACTCACAGAGATCCGCCTGCCTCTGCCTCCTGAGTGCTGGAATTAAAGGTGTGAACCACCATCACCCGTGTTTAACTGTTAAAGCTGTGTTACTTTGCCTGTCTAAAACACCTGACTGGTCTAATAAAGAGCTGAATGTCCAACAGCAAGGCAGGAGAGGGGTAGGTGGGGCTGCCAGGCAGAGAGGATAAATAGAAAGAGAAGGGGAGGAGCGAGAAAATGAGGAGAGGATACCAGAGGCCAGCCACCCAGCCACCCAGCCACCCAGCCAGCCACAGAGTAAGAAGGAAAGAAGATACACAGAATAAAGGAAGGTAAAAGTCCAGAGGCAAAACATAGTTAAAGAGAAACAGGAGCCGGGCGTTGGTGGCGCACGCCTTTAATCCTAGCACTCGGGGGCAGAGGCAGGCAGATCTCTGTGAGTTCGAGGCCAGCCTGGTCTACAGAGTGAGTTCCAGGAAAGTCGCAAAGCTACACAGAGAAATCCTGTCTCAAAACGCCCCCCCAAAAAGAGACAGAGAGAAGAGAGAGAGAGAGAGAGAGAGAGAGAGAGAGAGAGAGAGAGAGAGAAACAGGATAATTTAAGTTAGAAAAGCTGACTAGAAACAAGCCAAACTAAGGCCAGGCATTTATAAGTAAGAATAAATCTCTGTGTATTTACTTGGGAGCTGGGTGGTGGGCCCCCAAACAGTTAAAAAAAAAACCCTACAGGTTCCCACTTTCCAAAAGGAATCATTTCCTTCAATGGAGCGTCATATGCTCCATTGACATATATCTGTGGTGTCTATTAGCATATCAAAGCCCAGGCTGGCCTCCAGGATCCCTCATAACACAAATATCTGCTACACATTTCAAAGTCCATGCTAGCCTCCTAGCCCTTCTCAGCTCCTCTCTACCCTAGCTCCC
>CABHPH010159063.1:0-49452 GCA_902168325.1 Peromyscus nudipes | reverse complement strand
GCCCTTCTCAGCTCCTCTCTACCCTAGCTCCCTCCCTCTACCTACTTATTCTATCTATCTATCTATCTATCTATCTATCTATCTATCTATCTATCTATCATCTATCTATCATCTATCCATCTACCATCTATCATTCATCTGTCTATTCATCTATCATCTATCTATTCATCTATCTATCTATCTATTCATCTATCTATCTATCATCTATCTATCTATCTATCATCTATCTATCATCTATCTATCATCTATCATCTATCCATATACCATCTATCATTCATCTATCTATCTATCATCTATCTATCTATCTATCATCTATCTATCTATCATCTATCTATCATCTATCTATCTATCATCTATCTATCATCTATATATCTATCATCTATCTATCTATCATCTATCTATCATCTATCTATCTACCTACCTCTTACTCTCTCTTGCTATCTCACTATCTCCACTATTCTCTCCCACTCGCCCGCTTCCCTAGCCGTGCCCAGTCTGCTGGTCTACTGGCCATGTTCAGTCTACTTTTTCTCTCTGCTGTGGACTCCTTCAGATGTCACTGGCTGTTATCTCTCACGTCTAGAGTAAAAACATTAACCATATCACGGAGCAGTCATGTCGGCAGTTTCTTTACTGTGTCCCCTCGCAGACAGTTTCTCCTGACTTTTCCCCAGAAGCTGCAGACACCCTCCCAAACCTGCAGTCACCCTGAATTCCAGGAAGAGCAGGAGCTTGAGACAGATGCTCCCAACTGGAGCAGTACCTCCTGGGCACCAGCTTGTCCCCTCAAACAATAAGGAATTCTTCACACTACCTTACAGAACCAGTACTGAATAATGGTCAACCTAGATCACACTGACCTGGACAAGACAGGTGGAGCCCGTGGCCAGGGTGGGCAAAGGTGGGAAAAGTCTATGTTCTTGCATCTCTCAGAGCAGCTAACCACCAGCAGCTTTTCACCCAAGTCCTTTGGGCAAGCCCTTCAACAAGTGCCTCCTCCACCTGGCCCAGCTCCCTGCTCCTGGCCTCAGCAAGGACACCTTCCCAGGGGAGGCTCCCCAGACTGACCCCTTTTCAAAGCTCCTCCTCACCGAGCCGTCTATTCCCACACAGGCTGCTGTGGAGGCTGCTGCATGTGTGCTCTGAGGGCACAAGGACCTTCCTGCACATCCACCTGAGGAGATGGTGGAAGCCGTGCAGCGGCCTTGGCCAGATTCCTTGAGGACCCCAAGGACCCCACGGATCACGTGTCCTTAGCCCTACTGCAGGTTCAGTGGTGGCGTTGGCTCTAGCTGGAGAGCAAATAAGCAGCTATTTTTGGCTTAGCTGAAAAGACATTTAAAGCACCCCCATCCCCAGCCAGCCTCTTCACTCACAAACTCCCTCCCTTCCAGATGCATAGTGATTGTAAAATGCATTTTAATGAACAAATGTTTAAATCTGTTTCGAAAATCAGTTCTATAACCAATTATTATAATGATGCGCAATATTGTAAAGGACTTTAAATTACAATAGCTAAACCTCTAAATTGGTGATGGAGCTTCCTCAAAGAGTAAAAGTTAGATGTCATCTAAAGTTAGTTTGTCATCTAAAAGAGATGGCATCACATTAAAAGCCTCCAACCTGACAGAGGATCAGGACTGCATCCAGGGGCTCCTCAGCTGCTCCTGGACTGTGAACGACTCCACACTCAACAGCACTGACTCTGCTTTTTCTATGAAAACGACAGTGTTGGAGCCGGGCAGTGGTGGCACATGCCTTTAATCCCAGCACTTGGGAGGCAGAGGCAGGCGGATCTCTGTGAGTTCGAGGACAGCCTGGTCTACAAATTGACTTTTAGGACAGCCCGGGCTGTTACACAGAGAAATCCTGTCTTGAAAAATGAAAACAAAACAAAACAAAAAAGATGGCGTTGTAAGAGCAAAGCGATTCTAAAGAGAGAGATTTCTGTTAGCCACCAGAGGCTCAAACAATGCACTTGAAGGAATTGGAATTTCCCTGGAATCCCATGGGAGCATGGTGTCACCACAGGGGGCGCTTGTCCCCAGGAAGAGACTTCACACTTTCCAGAGGCTCAGGCCATCTTGGAGACTAGAACCTGCGGCTTACCCTGGCAGGTGGTTTCCATAAGTCTCTATCTCTAATTCTGTGTAGTAACCTACTTCAGATTTGGGATGCCACACATCTACTGACAGCTAGATCTGGAGGGGCAGGTGAGAACTGACTCAGGTGTCGCCAGACCCAAGCCCCAGCCCTGACCAAGGCTGTAGCTCTCACTTTCCTTCCGCCCAAGTCAAAGACCACTTGGTTAATTTACTGAATTTAAACCTAGTCTTATCCTGAATAATAATGTCCACAAAACTCTCAGGTTGTTTATTGATTTATGTGAGGAGGTGGGATGGGGGCTTGGGGGGGTGCTGCACATGTCACAGCATGTGTGTGGAGGTCAGAGGGACAACTTCCAGGAGTCATGTGAACTCAGGTCGTCAGGTTTGGTGGCAAACACCTTCACCCAACACACCTCACCAGCCTAAGTCTGTTTTTCTTAGTGATATGTTAAAACAAATCAGTATTTTTCAAGTTTTAAGGGGCTGGGAGATGACTCCACGAGGGTACATACTTGCCATGCGAGCCTAGGGACAGGAGCTGGCATTCCTGACAGTGCGGGGGAGTGTGGCAACAGTCTGGTATCCCAACCATCGGGAGGACGACACTCAACATCAGCCTCTGGCCTACACACGCACATGCATTCACACACACACACACACACACACACACACACACACACACGCACTCATACACACACATGCACTCACACACACATACACACATGCACTCACACACACATGCACATGCACATGCACTCACACACACGTACTCACACACACACATGCACTCACTCACACGCATGCACACACACACATGCACTCACACATACACACACACACATACACACATGCACACACAGGCCCACACATATATAACATATCTCTCCCAAGTGCATATGCAAAAATAAATAATAATGTCTTAAGTTGGCCATTTCAAATCATCTTGTGCACCTGTTGTACCCACATTATACCCTAGAATTCCTGTGTCCCTTCCAGTCTTCACAACACCACAGGCTACCCTGAGGAGCCCTGGAGACCTCGAAGCGATTCCAATGTCCAGCAGCCCCAGGAAGCCATAAAGCCCGAGCAGCTGAGCCCTGGTGAGTGGGGCCTGGGGACAGCCCTGCAGTTTTCGTACAGAGGGCTCTGTGGCCTCAGCACACATGTTGTCAGGGCCCAAGATGACTTTCTGCAGGGGGTTGGGTATGCACACATTTTGAGATGCTTATGTGTCTACCAATATGCCAAATCAAGAGGTCTCTACACCGTGAAGGGGTTGCCATCAACCTCGCTTCCAAGGTAAGAAGTGGAGTCCAGGGAAATGCTGGAATACGAACATAGAGGGTTCAACTCTGTCACGCTTTCCCAGCTAACCCGTTAGCTCTCTAGCGTTTGCTCTTTCTTAGTCATAGACTTGATACCTGAGAGCCCGGCTGTTAGAAATAAAAGCTGCATGTACCAGCTTCCCTTGAAGCTAGGCGTGGCCCTGTGACTAAGTGCTGACCGACTAGCATGTCAGTACAAGTGTGAGCAACTTCTGCTGTGGGAACTTCCGGTGTGAGAGGGATTCCACAAGAGAGTGCACAGATCCAACTTTGCCCTTCTGTCCTCCTGTTGCCTGGAATGCGGCCTTGAGGGCAGGAGCTGCAGCAGTCCTTTTGGACAAAGGGGACTGTCCTCGTTGTCAATGTGATGTAAGCTAGAGTCACTTGGGGAGAAGAAACCTCAATTGAGGAATTGCCACATCAGATTGGGCTGTAGAAAGTCCATGGGGGCATTTTCTTGATTAATGACAGATGTGGGAGGGCCCAGCTCTCTGTGGGTGGGGCCACCCTGGGCAGGTGGTCCTGGGTTTCTATAAGAGAGCAGACTGAGCAAGCCATGAGGAGCAAGCCAGTAAGCAGCTGTCCTCCATGGCCTCTGCATCAGCTCCTGCCCTGACTTCCCTCAGTGATGGAGTATGGCCTGAAAGTGTAAGATGAAATAAACCCTTTCCTCCCCAGGTTGCTTTTGGTCATGGTCTTCATCACAGCAATACAGACCCTAACTAAGACTTAAAAAATGGAAGCCATGTAGGATGAAATGATAGGTTAGGTGAATCCTGGGTCTCTGGGGGACAATTTGGACTATTACAGGAGAAATGGCCTCTACTTGGTCAAAACTGCTTTCCTTGGATCTGTCAGTCACAGCCCAGGTTGTTTTTATGATTAATCAAAAGTCAAAGCAAAGCTGGGCAGTGTGGTGCTCACCTTTAATCCCAACACTTGGGAGACAGAGGCAGGCGGATCTCTGTGAGTTCGAGGCCAGCCTGGGCTATAGAGTGAGATCCAGGACAGGCTCCAAAGCTTCACAGAGAAACCCTGTCTTGAAAAAACAACAACAGAAAGTCACAGCAAAAAAAGGGAAACTCCAGTGTCTCTACAGCCCCGTCTCACAAGGCAAGTCCCCTGTTTTCTTGGAAACAAGACACCTGGCTCACAGCGGTGCTATGGGAGTTGAGAGGCAGCTGGGTTGGGGTTTGCAGGTGGTACTTTGTAAATGTCTAGTCTCTCAGGTGGGCCTGTCCCTGCATCTGCAGTACTCGCCACCCACGAGCCATCTGGCTCCTCTGACAGCATCAATTAACAGTGTGCTTCCTGCAAGCCAGATCCTCCCCAAGAATTACAAAATAAAATAGAAACAGCCCCTCTCAAGTGCGGGGCACTGGTGGATGCCAGATCCAAGTCAGCCAGACTGGCAGATGGCAGGGTCCTTCCTCCCCAAGCGCGCCTGAGAATTGGAGAATCAACAACGATGGTGAAGCACAGGAGTTGAAAACAAGCCCGAGCCAGGCAAGGCCCACCCTGGGAGGGGAGGGAGAGAAGGGACAGCTTCTGGCAGGGACACATTGAGCAAGTAGTAAAGGTGTCAATAGACAGCAGCAGCTGAGAACTGACATTTCTGGAACCATCTCCATCCTACAATGACAGAACACTGGAGCCACAACACCAGCCCAGTGACAGAATCCTGCTGCAGTATTTCCTCATCCTCACTCTACAAAAACTGAAGTCCTTCTGGGAGCGCCATTCTCAGCTCTGATCCCACCTGACCTCTTCCTGGGTGGCTTTTTAAATGTTTAATTTTATTTATGTGTATGGCTGTTACACCTTCATATGCACCATGTGTGTGCAGTGCCCTCAGAGGCCAGAAGAGGGCATCGGATTTTTCTAAGAGCTGGAGATACAGATGGTTGTGAGCCACCATGTAGGTGTTGGGTATGGAACCTGGGTCCTCTACAAGAGCAGCCAGTGCTCTTAGCCACTGAGCCATCTCTCCAGTCATGTTCCTAGGTAGCTTTGAGGGCCTCTGCCAATGCACAACACTGATCCTAATGGCCCTCTCCATTAGTACCAACAGGGAGACAAGACATGGTTGGCTCAGTAGAGGGAACAGCAATGGATTACATGTCAATATCCAGATTGTCATTCATTGCTTCTGATATGGCAGGAAATATGCTTGTTTGGGACTAGGTGGCTGGTATTTATGGAGTTATATCTGAGTATGCCAGGTACTCACTTAAGCCTTTCAGACACCTCTTAACTCTGTGTCACCAAGAAGGAAATAGAGGTGTTCCTGTGGGGAGGGTTATTTTTATATATTGGTTCTTTGAGGTAGGATTTCATGTCACTGGCTGGCCTCAAACTCCTGTTCCTCCTGCCTCCACCTCTCATGTGCTGGGATGATAAGCATATATTGCCATGCCAGGCTACAGGGATTTTCCAAAGCCACAGAGCTGAGAGGTGGCCAAAGCCAGGGCTGACCTAGTGAAGTACTCACTGCCATGTGGGATGAAAAACATGAAGCCCAGGATGGCCAGGGCAGTGGGGACTGAAGCTCAGGAGAATTTGCACATGTCTTTCATGTCCTCTCAGTCAGCTCCTTGAAGGCAAAGTGTGTGTTTTCTACTTTGCTGTAGAATCCGTTTCCAAGGAACCTGTACATGTGGCAGAGGCTTAGCTAATGCAGGATGAAGGGAGGAGGAAGTCAGGAGCACGCTGTGGGATAATGCTCTTGGACACTGTAAAGATTTGTCACTCCAATTGGTTTAATAAAACGCTGATTGGCCAGTAACCAGGCAGAAAGTATAGGTGGGGTGACCAGACTAGGAGAATTCTGGGAAGAGGAAGGGTGGAGTCAAGGAGTTGCTAGCCAGACACAGAGGAAGTAAGATGAGAATGCCATTTTGAGAAAAACTACCAAGTCACGTGGCTAAACATAGATAAGAATTATGGGTTAGTTTAAGTGTAAGAGCTAGTTAGAAAGACTGAGCTACCAGCCAAACATTTATAAGTAATATTAAGCCCTAGAGTCAATTATTTAAGAGGAAGCTGCCTGGTATTTGAGAACAGTCAGGCAGGAGAGAAATGTTCCGTCTACTTGTGGCGCCCAACCTGGGGCAAGAATTTCCACATAAAACCCGAGAAAGCTTAAAAAAGGATTCTAAGTACACAAAAACAGAGTCAAACTCGGCCACTTGGTAACTGCTTTTTCTCCTGATGGCTCTATTTGCTGGCAGCAAGCAGAGGCATGGCTCCCTTAAGAGAGGGTTTCTTGACTCAGTATTAGCAGCAAAAACTGCATGGCTCTTTTAAGAGGTCCTGCTGCCAAACACTTATATGGTGTTTGTGAGTAGCCATTGACTGGCTGCTCGGTGGTGGCATGGACCTAAAACCTCCCCAGAGTTGGAAGCAATACATGTGGCTCCTGCTAGTACCACCGCCATGAAGATAGACTCTTAGGAAGCCATGGAATGGGGTGGAGCCAACAGCTTTAATTCTAGCCATGCCTGCTTAGCAGATTAAATGCTCATGTGCTCAGAAAAAGATAAAGAGATGCATTAAAGACAGATTCAGACCAAAAAACAAACAAACAAACAAAAAAACCCTCTAAATGGTTCACAGTGTGTTTAAAAAGATACGTAGGCTTGGAAGAGTAAAGAAAAGGTATAGACAGTCATAAAAAATAAATACACAGTTTTAAAACAATAAAGTAAAATCCTTTAAAAAGGAAGTAATATTTAAGAAAGCCACATAAGGGCCTTGTGATCTGGATGTGTACATTGCTTCTCTTTAGGTGATCTCTTATGTCCACAAAGCTGTTTGCTCTCCCATGGATTCCTGTCCCAAGTTACCTCTGCCAGCCCTCTCTCTCCAGCAAGACTTCCGTTTGCCTCTCCCCTCCTGCCTCTTCCTTAAGGCTCTGCAGTTCACCAAATCGATGGTCCATTAAACCCACTGGAATGATACCCCTCCCTGCCAGTACTTGACCAATTTTATGTTTTGCTCTGAAATTTTTCATGGTATTATACCTATGTTTCTTGAAAGAGATCTACCTAAAAAGCCAACCCTTGATTGGATTGTAGTATAGAGGAGACATATTGGTCTTTAGTACAAAATTAAGCGACATTTAAAAGCACCATTTTCATTTTTTCTTTTTTAATAATAATCTATGCAGCACTTCAAGAAACAACTATAACCGTGTTGTATATTGTAAACTGGTACATTCTACTATTAAAAAAAGCCACATAAAGATGGAAAATACACAGAGAGTCTGGATACTGCATGTTATTGTGTTGTCTTTGAATTGTGTGACAGCTGAGGAAGGAGCAACAGCTGCTGAGAGACATTGGATTATAAATGTTGCTGGATTAATACAACCTATATATTTTGACAATGCCTTGACTTCAAAATTTAAGTCAAAAGATGTGTTACTTTGGAGAAGAGGTTATGTTTTTATTTCCACAAGAAATGTGAGGCTGTGGACTCATCCTGTGTTAAGAAAAATCATGTTTGATTGAGGAAGAGACCCTGAAAAATCTCCGATGGGAACAGATGGCCCAGATGATCCAACATTTCAGAGCACTTCTGTTGCAGTTTTCTCTGAGTTCTGCATCCAGAAAGGCTTCAAAGGCTGATGGCTGAGATGATCCAGCCTCACAGACTACTCCAGTCAGGACCTGATCATAATCCTATATTTTCTCAGGGTCCCTATAAGATTAACAGCACCCCCAATCAGCAGGAAGTGGCCTAGAAAACTATGCCCACACTCCCCCAAAATGAATTATGGATGTTTTTGTCTTTGTTTAGAGGGTTTGGGTATAAGTTGTTATTGGTCATAATCAATCTCTTTCTAAAAGAAGAAAGGGTGATACAATATAGGAATGATGGGGAAAATAGGGTAGATTATTAAATCTACTTTAATCCGAAAAACAACTGTTAATCTTAAATATTTTACATCAGTATGGATTTTAGTTTATTGATACAAACTTAAAGTTAATTTTATTATCCTGTGTGTATATTTCTACTCTTGTTTGGGGTATTATGCTTATGCAGTTCATTTAAAATGTAATATATAATTAAGAAATACAGATTAATAGTCATCTATAACAGCAAACTTAAGTCATGTTAAGTATGTTTTCAAGATCATACAGAGATATATTTCAGATAGATAGGTAATCTTCAAACACTTCAAAGATCTACAGAATGTGGCATTTAAAATGTTTTAAGAACTTACACTTTTCTCAACAGTGAGACATGTCGGCTCCTGGCAGCACCAATTACTTCAAAGAGGATGATGGGCATCAAAGAAACTCCATATGGAGTTTGTTTTCTTTATGGCAAAAGCTAGCCATGTGGGTGAAGAAAGTGCCCTTGCCTTGGCTGCTGACAGTATGCGGTCCAAACTGGACAAGCAGGACACAAAAGAAAGTGATGGCAGAACTTTGCAAAGACAGGGTGGGGCAGTCCTGCAAAAATCCTGCTTCACAGATAAGTCTGTTAGATATGCTAAGCCTGTAGGCCCAAGATGGATGCTCCAGTGTTGCAAAGGAAATTTGGGTGACTGTCCAGGCAGCCTGATGTCCCTGGCATCCTTCTGGGTCTTTGATGGAGTTGAAGACTAAATAGTTATAATTATAGTTTTCCTTAGTTAAAATAGAAAGCAAATTAGATTCAAAATTTTAGACTCACCAACATAAGATAGATAATTAAGTATTTTCTCTAATTTTGTCAAATGCAAATGGATTGATATTGTTACTGTAATTCTTACTTAGTAACTGTTTTTGTTTTACTATATTAAGGTTAAAAACCTTCCTTTTTAATTAGACAAGAAAGGGGAAATGCTGTGGGATAATGTTTTTGTATACTGTAAAGATTTTTTTTACTCCAATTGATTTAATAAAATGCTGATTGTTCAGTAGCCAGGCAGGAAGTATAGGCAGGGTGACCAGACTAGGAGAATTCTGGGAAGAGGAGGGTGGAGTCAGGAGTCACCAGCCAGATGCAGAGGAAGCAAGATGAGAATGCCATTTTGAGAAAAGTTACCAAGCCACACATCTAAACACAGATAAGAATTATGGGTTAATTTAAGTGTAAGAGCTAGTTAGTAATAAGACTGAGCTACCACTGGCTGAGCATTTATAAGTAATATTAAGCCTCAGAATCAATTATTTAAGAAGCAGCTGCCTGGTATTTGGGAACAAGCAGGCAGGAGAGAAACATTCCATCCACAGGAGTACAGAAAAAAAAAAAAAAAACCTCCAGGGACAGGTCAGGAGTAGCCACCCTGGCAAAGGAGAGTCCTAGAGTAGCTGCCTGGCAGAGGAGAAGCTGGGTGTAGCTGCTCTGACAGGAGAGGGGATAGTCTAAAGAAAGACATATGAGCCCTTTCCTTGGCTATCAGACAACTGCCACTATGGTTTCCCTAAAAACCCAGGAATCTCAAGGTGGGGAAAGAGAAAAGCTGAAGCTTCATGCTAGCCGGAGGTGAGCCTGGAAAGGGGCTGTTTGCCCTCTGGCAGCATGGATGAGTGCAGACTCACCTCCTGGCCTTTGTCTCTTCCACAACACTCCAGAGAAGGTCAAGGGACCTGGGAGTCTTTCTGAGCAAGCCACTCTGTGGTGGTATTGTGTTCCCCAAAATATTGTGTATGCTAATAAACTTATCTGGGGTCAGAGAACAGGACAGCCACAATATTAAACATAGAGGTTAGGCAGTGGTAGCATACGCCTTTAATCCTAGCATTCCAGACACAGAAATCCCTCTGGATCTCTGTGAGTTCAAGGCCACATTGGAAACGGTCAGGCACGGTGATACACACCTTTAATCCCAGAAAGCCACACCTTTAATCCCAGGGAGTGGTGGTAGAAAGCAGAAAGGTATATAAAGCGTGAGGACCAGAAACTAGAGGCATTGCCCTGGAGAGGTATTTGCCCTGGAGAGGCATTTGGCCTGGTTAAGCATTCAGGCTTTTGAGCAGCAGCTCAGCTGAGACCCATTCTGGATGAGGGCTTGGGGCATCCAGTCTGAGGAAACAAGATCCGCTGAGAAGTTGGCCAGGTGAGGTTAGTTGTGGTTTGTTCTGTCTCTCTGACCTTCCAATGTTCACCCCAATACCTGGCTCAGGTTTGATTTTATTAATAAGAACTTTTTAAGAGTCATGCTACACCACTCTCCTTTATCAGTTTGTCTCCTAATTTCTTTTGAGAAGCAGTAGGTTTATGATTCTAAGTGGCCCCTAGTGACAGCAATACAGAAGAAAGGGACAGGCTGGAAGGTCACAGTGTCGAGTCACATGCCTGGGCTGGGGTGGGGGGAGAAGGAGACCTGGGAAACAGGATCTGATTAAGAGAGAGAGGTCTGTGGGAACGGGGTAAAGATTTAACCAACGACACAAAGGAGGTGGCCGCTGGTCTGTGACGAGAGAAGATAAAGGTGAGTGGATGGGGGGTTGATGTTTATAAGTCGTGGGCAAGGCGTGGCCACATTCAATCTAGTGCTACAGAAGACAGTCCCTAGCCAGTGTCATGGCGCTGGGATCCCAACACTCGGCTCTAAGTCTTCACCTTCTACCTTAAGATGGGGTCTGTTGTTGTCTAACGCTGACTATGCCAAGCTAGCTGGCCTGTGAGCTCCCGGGAATTCCCCAGTCTCTGCCTCCCATCTCATCTTGTGAGCACCAGGATTGCAGGTCTATCTACACTACTGTGTCAAGCTTAACACAGGTTCTAGGGATTCGAACTCCAGTTTTCACAAGTGTGCAGCAAGTGCTTTGCCCACTGAGCCATCTCCCCAGCCCTGGACAACATGTGTTAAACAACACTTTCTTGAAGGTTCTGGAAGCAAGTAGAAATGGACATACACAGGGAAGACACTATCCTTGACAGCATAGGAATCCAATGTATAGAGTTTGCATGGTGGGGACTTTTGCTCAGAAACTGCTCACCAATCCAGAAGCTGTTTGGGGTGACAGGAAAAAAGAAGGCTGCCATCTGGAAAAACAGCCAGAAAATAAGGATTGAGTTCTTACAGAGAGAGAGAGAAACAGAGACAGAGACAGGGACAGACAGACAGACAGACAGACACACAGAGAGAGAAACAGAGACAGTGACATGGAGACACAGAGAGACTGGTGTGAGTCCTTACATCCCCCACAGAGCCTCATGCTTCTGGGAGCCCAGAGGTTAATGGGAAAGCTGCATCTGGAAACTGAGAACTAAGGAGAGTGCTTGGTCCCACAGAGGATGAGACAGTTTAGTTTGGAGGCTCGGTCCATCCACACATGCCCCTGCAAGGAAGAATGTCATTCTTCAGGGAAATAGAATGAGACCTGGATTGTACGCAGCACTGTACCGGTGTTATCTGGTCATAAGTCATAGGCACCACACATACAGAGGAGTGTGAAAGCCCAACCCATCCCCCAAAGTGAAAGCAGCCAGGCAGGAGTGCTGGGACACACCTGTCATCTCAGCACTCGGGATCCAGGAAGATGCCTGCCTGGGCTACATGGCAAGATCCCCCCTTAAAAAGTTAAAAACAGCCGGGTGGTGGTGGTGCACACCTTTAATCCCAGCACTCCAGAGGCAGAGGCAGGTGGATCTCTGTGAGTTCCAGGACATCCTGGTCTACAGAGTGAGTTCCAGGACAGCCAGGGCTACACAGAGAAACCCTGTCTTGGAAAACCAAAGTTAAAAACAAATAAGTAAATTTAAATAAAAAGCAGTTAATAGGAAATGGTCACAGGTGTGACAATGATATCAAACAGAAGTTCAAGGCAACTATTAAGAATCATCACATTCAGAGACTTAAAACGTGGTCATAATGAGCAAACCTGGGGCACGTCAGTAGAAATGAGGGGAGGATGTCTTTAAAAGTGAACTATAGCTTCTAGAGCCAAAAAACACAACGAAAAAGTGGAAAGTGCAGGGGGATTAACCCCTGACTAGGGCAGGAGGGCTGCTGAGCTCAAAGGAAGCAAGAGAGGACAGTGGAGAACGGAGAAATGAATTTTGTCCCGTTTCTGCATTCTGAGATAGGATCTCACACTGTAGTCCAGGTTGGTCTTGAACTTGTGACAATCTTCCTGCCTCAGTCTCCTAAGTGCTGGATTGGCAGGCATAGGTCACCATATCCTACGTTTAGGGTTTTTAGAAAGACCTGTGAAACAATGAGTATGGCTTCCCTTGTGTGGACTTGGGAACAACAAATCGTCCTCTCCATGCTCTACGGGAAAACGAGCTGTCAACTCATAATCTCAGAGGCCAGAAGAGGGCGCCAGATCCTCTAAAACTGGAGTTAAGGATAGTTGTGAGCTACCAGGGGTTTGCTGGGAATAGACCTGGGGTCCTCTGCAAGAGCAGCAGGTGCTCTTAACCACTGAGCCATTCTCCAGCACACGCCCCACCCCCAACATGGTTTTCTTATAGAAAGTCTGCCATGCTCAATAAAAATGATGCCACAGAGTCATAATGCAAACCTCAGAATGCAGATCACCAAAAATGGCATTTGTCTCCCCAAATCGCCCTGCTGGCATTGGAATGGCAACAGAGAGGCCTAGTGAGAGGCTTGGCTGGGAAGTCTCAGCTCTTAGGCTGGAGAGGTTTGACCTCCTCTCCCTGCCCACCGTGTGGAGCTCCTGCAAGGTCGGGGAGGACCCTCTGGAGGGAGACATCTCACTCTGTGACCCACAGTTACCACACAGTCCAGCAATTCTGACTCTGGGGATGACCTCAAAGGATTGAAAGTGGGGCTCAACCCCACCCTTATAAACAAGTGTTCACAGTGCATGGCATCCAAAAGTCAGAGGTCACCCAAGTGTCTGCCAACGAATAGATAAACACAACGCAGTTTAAGTACAAGAGAGAATATCACTGGGTCTCAAAAATTCAGGAAATGCTCATGCATGCCAGACCATGGATGAACTTCAAGAACATAATGCCAAGAACAATTCAGATGCAAGAGGAAGAACACATCATGATTCTATTTGTTTTATTGTTTGTTTGGGGTTTTTGTTTTGTTTTGATTTGGTTTTTTGATACAGGGTCTCCATAGTCCTGGTTGTCCTGGAACTCACTATGTAGACTAGGCTGGCCTGGAACTCATAGACATCCTCCTGCCTCTGCCTTCCAGGTGCTGGAATTAAAGGTGTGCTCTACTACACACCCAGTTTATGACCCCTATTGTCTGAGGTCAAGTTTGTGGAGACAGAAAACAGACCAGCAGTGGGGGAGGGGCGTTGCAGGAGGTGGGGAGGGATGGGAAGCTAGCGTTTTATGGCGATAGAAGAGAAACTCCAGAGATGGATGGTGGTGGCAGCCACACTGAAGGTGTCCAGGGACTTAGCAATCACACACTCTCACTGGTAACCTGTATATAACACAAAACGGCAATTATTACATATATTAATATTGTCTCTATTGTAATAAGTTACAAATATTGCGACAATTTGAAAAGCAAGAACTTTAAGTGAACTCTTGGGAGTCCCCAGGACACAGTGGATATTTTTAGACTTAAATGTCTCCAGGGGGTGGACCCCAACATCCAGGATCTCAAGAGCAATTAGATGTCACTCCCAAGCTTGAAGCCATGGGGACAGCAGCTGTGTCCAGGGACTGTGCGGAATAGGCATGAAGCTGAGCACATTCCCGTGGTCTGCAGGCTGTTCGGGGCTCCTCAAAGGCTGCCCTGACTGTTTCCAACACACCCCCTCCAAGCCCATACTGGACATGGATCGTATTAATATAGTCATTAGTAGGTAAAGTCGCTTCATTTTTGCAGCCATGACAAGTAGATACTACCATTGCTTTCTGTTTACAAATGGGGAAATGGAGGCATAGAAAAGCCCACCCACTTACCTAGGTTATCCAAGATGGCTGCCTCCAGAGCCGCCCTTTGCCCCAGCTCCTGTTGCCTCCCTGAGTCAATCAGCACACAGCACTTCGTCAGAGGAACACTCGCGGGGGTGGGGGTGTGCGGGTGGGGTGGACCCCTTCATGTTTGGGGGAAGTTAGGCCTCACCAAGGCTTCTGTGGCTCCCTCACAATGAACACAGTCCTGGGAGCCCTAATGTTAACCCCTGTCCAATGCTGCAGACTAGACAGCTTCTGCTCTGTTTCCCAAAGGAAGGTCAGGGCTCACCAGCCTGGGTCCTTATCTAAGCAGAGATGGGAAGTCAGGCCCGGCTGGTCAAAAAGACTTCACCCCCAAGCCCAGAGATGCTCAGCCTGGGCCAGCCAGTACCTGGAACTATCTAGAGATGGTTTTGATGACCCTGGTTGAAGGGGTGCCACTGGCATCAGGTGGGTACAGTGGCCTGGGGAGCTGGGAAGCATCTTCAGTGCGGGACAGCCCCATGACAGAGAATCATCGGTTTCAGAAGCCCACTTTTGTGAGGTGGGAAACCCTGCAGAAACCCCAGACAGTGGCTAAGAGCCAGCAAGGCACCTCAGTGGTAAGCTTTAAAATCTGAAAATACACATGTCAGCCTTGGCAGTCCTTAGGCGGTGAGAACGCTGATGGGTTTTATTTTCTTCTCCTTGGCAAGATTGCATGTTCTAAATTATCACGGATGAATATGCATCTGCCTCCCAACCCAGTGAGCTTCGGTTCCTTAGACGGTCCCTGCACTGTGGGTGTGAGGACCCTGTTGGGTCACCAATTCAAGAGCTGATGCAATGGGTCTCACCCCAAGATGAGACCTGAGACCAAGGGTCAAAGGTCTGGCCCCGCCTGCAGCGATACCGCTGTGAGACTCATCTCTGTGAGCTTGTCTCCTCGTCAGTGGAGATGCCTGGCTCCATGAAGCTAAGTATTTTATACACCTTAGCTCATTTCAGCTCCCAGAGTCCATGAGATTGGCCTCTGACCTCAGAACAAAGCAGAACCCGCTGGAGGTCGGGTGCAGGCTGGCACACAAAAGGCTAAGGAAGAGCCCTGCTCAGCCCTGGCTTCTGGAGGAATGGAGCTTATGAAAGGATTCATTTCACGTTGGCCTGAGGTCAGACCGTGGAATGTTTGAACTGCCTTGGGTAAACAAGGGGGTCAACACCACCCACCTTCTACAAGTCTCAGCTGGGAACTGGCTAATTAACTCACCCATCAGAACTCAGAAGCAGCTGGTTTGCAAGGCTGCTTTTCTGTCCTGAGCGTGACCTGTCCCCAAACCAGGTCCTTTAGAGAAATCCTCTGTAAACCCTCCCCATCCATACCTATCCCATGGACACCACTCCAGTTTGGGGTACCTGGACTGAAATTCATATTGCCTAAGTAAATAGGATTTCCTTCGACTTCCATTTTTCCTTTAACAACAATAAAAACAAGCTTGTGGGGAGGTGGGCCTGACTCCCCTAAGCCCATGCACAGCTGCACTGTACTGCACTCGGGCTCTGGAAAGCCAGCGCTGAAGGAAGGCACCCACCGTGGCCCCTGCCCGCACTGTGAAGGGCACAGGTGGAACCTGAGAGGGTGGAAACCCCAGCTCTGCCTCTTGCCGTCTGGGGGAACTTCCATACACCCTCTCCCCCTCTGAGCCTCCAGTCCTTAGCAAGGGGCGACAGTTATCAGTCTCACGTTGGAGGGAGGTGGTACTGTGAGGTCACTGACAGCTTGGGCACACTCTGTGTGTGATCACCACTCAGGTCCTCTGGAAGAACTGTCAGTGCTCTTAACCTCTGAGCCATCTCTCCAGCCCCTGGCTCTCTACTCTTAATCTCTCTGTACCTGGCATACTTTTGACATGAAAGTTTACTTTACAGGGGATGGGGGTGGCCACTGTCTGCTTCTTAGGGACTGGAGAAGGGGCCTGAGGTATGGAATGGCCACGTGCATATGTACATACACTCACACACTCAACAAACAAGCAAACAAGAACCTCTTCCAGCAGGCTTGGCTCAGCGTCTGTGGAGGTTTGAATAAGAATGGCCCCCATAGACTCACACCTGGATGCTTGCTTAGTCACCAGGGAGTGGAACTGTTTGAAAGGATTAGAAGGATTAGGAGGTGTGGTCTTGTGGGAGGAAGTGTGTCACTGGGGATGGGTTTTGAGGCTTCAAAGGCCCAAGCCAGGCCCAATCTCTGTCTCTGTCTCTGTCTCTCTCTGTCTCTCTCTTTCTCTCTTTCCCTGCTGTCTGTGGATCAGGTTGTAGTGCTCAGCTACTTCTCCAGCAACATGCCTGCCCTGCATGTTACCATGTTCCTCACCACGATGATAATGGACTCACCCTCTGAAACTGTAAGCCAGCCCCAGTTAAATGCATCCTCCTATAAGGGCTGCCTTGGTCATGGTGTCTCTTCACAGCAATAGAACAGTGACTGAGACAGTGCTCCTCCCTGCCAGGCCCCAGGAGATGCTGCGCTCTGAAACGGGGTAGACACCGTGGAACAGGTGCCTAGCTCCTCCCACAGTGACCAGAGACGAGGACCCTCTGCAACCTTCTCTGCAGGGAGGACTCCATGCGTCTCTCAGGCTGCCGCGTGCGCAGCACTCCAAGTAGCGGATGCTTCTGTGGGTGTCAGCTGCTGTTGCCTTTTTATCTCGCCCAAGCCTGCCTGCCTCCTGTCACTTGTCACCAGGTTACAGTCACTGTCAAAGCATCTGTTCTCACCATGCTTCTCCCCTTTCTGCTGTTGGGAGCATCCGGTGCGGGATGTGGAAACCCAGCTCCCATCCTCCCAGGGACCCCTCCATCCCAGGGGAAGGAGGAGAATGGATGCGGCCCCGGGTGTCATCCTTGGAGGAGTACCACACTCCCAGATCACCCTCACCAAATCCAACTTCTCAGAGGGCCCAGGCAGCAGCACCAGCACTGGCCTTCAACGGCTGTCCGCCAAGGTCCTCTTGCAGGGTTGGCCTGAGGACACGAAGTCCCAAAGGAAACACTGCTTACACCCTTGCCTTTCCCAGATCTGTGTTCCAGAGCCTTCCATCCAGGAGGGAACTTCAGTCTCCGTCAACAGAAGCCAGTCAGCAAATGAAAATATAAACACAACCTTATGGAAAGAATGTGATGTGGTGGAGCACGGGTGGAGGTGGGAGGGGGTGGCGGTGGGGGGTGATGAGATGGCTCAGCAGGTAAAGGAGCTTGCCACCAAGCCTGACCACCTGAGTTCCATCCCTGGGACCCACATGGTGGAAGGAGGGAGCTGACTCCCAAAAGTTGTTCCTAGACCTCCATGCATGAGCTGGCACACACACACACCCGTACACAATATACCCACAAATAAGCAAATGTTTCACAAAAAGAATGTGGGTATAGCAACTTTATGCAGGTAGTTAAGAGGTTCAGACACCTCCAGATTCTATTCACCAGTCAAGCACGATGTGGTATTTCCATACAATGGAACATTATTCAGCCCAGAAAAGGGCTGGAATATGGGCACACGCTATGGTACCATATGAATGACCAATGAGAAATGAATGACCAATGAGAAATGAAAGCATCGGGACCCAGAAGGTCACACACACATGATTCTGTGTATATGAAATGTCCAGGATATGGAAGAGGAGAGGCCCGTGGAGACAGGGGATCCTGCGGCTGTCAGGGGCCAGGGAAAGGCAGGAACTGGGAGGGACTGTGTGGCAGGCAGGAGCTCCACTCAGGAAATGACAATGGCTGGGACACAGAAGTGGCACATCGGAGTGAATGAAGCGCTGCCTTAAAATGACAGTGGGATAGTGGCCAGACACCCACAGAAGCACCTAGAAGAGGTTAGCGCCTTTGGGCCCACGGTTCAGAGACACCATCCATCATGGTGGCAGACACGGCAGAGCCAGAGAGAAAACCCGCTGCTGAGTTGGAAGAAAGAGGCCTAGGACCCTCAAAGCCCACCCTACGTTCCCATAGCAACCAGCTACAGCCCATATCCAGAGATTGCACAACCTCCCAAAACAGTCCCCCCAGCTGGGGACGGGGTGCTCAGGGACGAGAGCCTGTGGGGACCTTCCAAGTTCAAGCCACGGCAATTGGTGTTGCGCTGTGTAAGCTTACCTCAGTCTTTTAAACTGTTAGGGATTCAGACTTTTTCTCATTACACATTCATTTACCGTGAGTGTGCATATATATGTGTGTGTTCTCAGGCTCCTGTATATGTGCATGTGTGCATGCAAACATATCACCTTACACATACAGAGGTCAGAGGTTGGTTCTCTCCTTCTACCGTGTGTGTCCCGGGGACTGAGCTTGAGTCTTGGCGGCAGGCCATCATCTCCTTGACCCCTCGTTAAGGGTATTTTAAGCACAGTGGGTCAGCTCTAAATCAGAAAGGAACAACGGAGGGTCCAGAGAGAGCAGGGCAAGGGGGGCCATGGGTCTGGATGGCCAGCTCCACGGGCCGGTTCCAGCCGAGTTTGGTCCAGGGCAGCCTTGGTCCCCCACTCAGCTTTGGGTGTCCAGGAAGCCTTGTGCCTGAGGAAGAGATGGGAACACTTAGACTGTCGCTGAGGGAGGGAGATGGCAGCTGGGAGGACAAAAGTGGGGTTGGGACCCTAAGCGGCAGGTGCAGAGGTCCTCCGTCTTCCCACCCGGTGCTTTCTGTCAACCTGCAACTGTGAGATGCTCGACCCGTCAGTCAGACAGACAGATGCCATGCAGAACACACAATCCAACCCAAGTGCCCCGCTTGCCCAGCCAGAGCTTGGTCTGGATGGGCACATGATCCTAAGGGGACCAATGTGACCCAGGGGCTTCGTGAGATCTTTCTGCAGGAGCCACTGAGCTAGGTCTGGAGAGAGGGTACCACACCCCACCTGAGGAGTGGGGAGGGGGGTCAGGGCTCTGGGGAGCCAGTTGACTGAGAATGGAGGAGGAGTGCTGCCACAGAAGGCTCCGTGGGAGCACAGTGCGGTGCCACAGGCCTCTAATTCAACACATGGAGGCTAAGCCAGAAGCTGGGATCAAGAAGGAAAAGACAGCAGGCAACTTCTGGGAGGCAACCTTCTCTCTCTCTCTCTCTCTCTCTCTCTCTCTCTCTCTCTCACACACACACACACACACACACACACACATACACACACACATACACATGTATGTGCACTCTGTGAAAGGGTCCCTCATTGTCCCCCCGCCCCACACTCACTACTATGCAGAGAAGAATCAGCTCAAATAATCTTTCCAGGCGACACTCACCTACTTAACTGAAGCGGCACACTCACAGGGAAGTTTGGAAGTCACTGACCTACACTGGCTCATCACAGGGTGAGTTTGCCTGTGCAGCCAGACCCGGATCAGAAGCAATAAGCCAAGCCTGTGGCCCTAGCCTTTGGGAAGTTGAGACCCGAGGATCAGGAACTCCAGGCTGTTCTCAACCACTGACAAGTTCAAGGGCAACCTGCCCCCTCAGTAAATAAATAAAATAAAATGAAAACCAGGCGGCGGTGGTGCACACCTTTAATCCCAGCACTGGGGAGGCAGAGGCAGGGGGATCTCTGTGAGTTCCAGGACATCCAGGGCTGCACAGAGAAACCCTGCCTCAAAAAAGAAAAAAGAAAAAAAAGGAAGGAAGGAAGGAAGGAAGGAAGGAAGGAAGGAAGGAAGGAAGGAAGGAAGGAAGGACTGTTAGACCTGGGCCTTCCTCCCTCCTCCCTCCTCCCTCTTCTGTCCCCCCTCCTTCCTGGAGACAGCCATGTTATTGATGTCCATGACAACTGTGGTCTTGCCAGTTTTAAACTCCATATTAATAGCTTCATGTTTATATTACATTTATAGTAACTGGCTTTGTATTGATATGGGCTGGGCTCCTCTGTGCCTCACTCCGCTCACCTGGTTTTGAAGTCTGTCTTATTGTTGGAGTGTTGTAACTGGCTCCATCCTGTCTAGACTGGTAAACTGTCAGGGGCTGGTTGAGCTCACTGAGAAACTTCCCTGGAGGGGGCTGTCCCTCCCCGTTCCAGACCCTGGCACATGGCCTCACGGTGTCCAGCCCGCATGTAGGGACGGGCTGCCTCCCACCTCGGTGACAGCAGCGAGGAGACCCTGTGTCCTTGAGGGCAGCCGCTCCCACCAGGGGTCACCAGTGTCACCCGCAGTGGGAAGGAGAAGCCGCAGGCTCCACCACAGAGAGAATGCTCAGTCGGGACTCTGGTGACTCCGCCTCAGTTTCCCCAATCTGTGTGGGATGTTGTGGTGTTTTCTCTGCTGCTGTTTGTTCTTTAATTCCAAAGCCTCCCTCACCAGTGGGGACTCTGCCCTGAGCACTCTTCACTGGGAGCTCCAGCTGGCCACCTTAAAGGGGCTTTCTTCCTGACCAATGATTTGAGCACACAATTTGGTGACGTTTCTTCTCCTCCCTGCTCTGTCTCTCTGTCTGTCTCACTCTATCTCTTTGTCTCTGTCTCTGTCTCTCTCAATAAACGCATTCAAAACTGAAACTGTTGTAAGTCATGGGTAAAGTTTGGGCTTGTCTGTGTCTTTGGCGCACAGATATGTGAGGAGAGAAAACGCTGGACCAGGAGATCTGTGTACGATCATCTTTAATAGATAATGCCACCTTTTAAAGTGTTTAAATGTATGAACCCCAAAGCAGCAGGTGAGAGTCCCCAATACTTCACATCCTCGCTAGTACTTAGTATTGTTGCTCCATTTAAAGTCAGACATTCTAGTGGACCGGTAGTACTATCTCATTGTGTGTGTGTGTGTGTGTGTATGTGCATATGTGTGGGGTATGTACATATGTATATGTGTGGTTATGTGTATATACATATGTATATATGTGTGTATACTTATGTGTGCATGTGAGTGCATGTGAGTGTGTATATGTGTACCTGTGTACCTGTATGTGTACATATCTGTGTACCTGTGTGTACATGTGTGCATGTTTGTGTACATGTGTGTGCATGTGTATGTGTTCCTGTCTGTGTGTGTACATGTATGCACACACACAATGATGTAGTCCCATTAACAGGTGTTTTATTCATGGCTAATGCTCTCGGTGCCTTACTGAGAACTCCTTCACTGAAAAGCCCTGAGATGGTCTCATTCTGAAGCAGCGCTTCCCAACCTGTGGATCGTGACCCCTTTGGGGGTCACACATCAGATATCCTGTACATCAGGTATTTACTTTATGATTCCTAACAGTAGCAACATTACAGTTATGAAGTAGCAAGGAAACCATTTTACGGTTGGAGGTCACCACAGCATGAAGAACTGTATTAAAGGGTCGCAGCGTTAGGAAGGTTGAGAACCACTGCTCTAGAGCATCACCTATGCTCACAGCCCATGAGAAGAAGAGCCGGATGCAGAGGTAAGGTGGCTGGTGGGTCCTCCAGAGAGGTGGTCTGCTTGCAGTTCTTCTCATTCCCAGGAAGCGACTCTCCAGAGTCCCCTCCAGTTGTGGTATGTTAGAACGTCTCTCTAAGGGATGTATGTTACCCTCTCAGAGGAGGGGAAGGCTCTGGTGTGAGAAGGTCCCTCACCCCTGCATCTCTAGACCCCTCCATTTAGCAAGGGGCTGGTCTGGGCTACAGCATGGGCTGCCTCCAACACTTTCTTATTTGACTAGTAAAGCTTATTTATAGAACATGGTGTCAGCTCCCTGTTTACAATAGTGACGTACAATTTTCCTCTTAATTAAATATTAAGTTACTAATAGCCTGGATTGTATATAAATAATATAGCAAAACAATGAATTATACATTAATATGCTAAAGCCTTGTGCAAGAAAAGTGAAATTTGAAAGATAAACATGAAAGCAGGTGCCTTCACATTGGACAGACGACACCAATTGGAATGAAGATGTGACCCTGGGACCCCGAGAACCGGACACCCAGCACCCAGGGGCCTGACCCCAGAACTGCTCCCATCTGACCAGGAGGGTACAAGGGTGGAGGAAGACCAGGTAGACCTTGGCATGTGAGTGCCACCAGAGACGTGAGGGGGACAGAAGAAGACACAGCACACCAGCCCCTGGCCTCCACATGCTCACACACACACACACACCTCACACACAAAATGGAAATGAGAAGTCAGACCCTCAGGGACACTGGATGACTTATGAAACAAGGCTTACATGTTCTCCAAGGTGCCCAGCACAGAATGCTGCACAGATGGCTGAGTTGTCTTTGTTAAAGGGGGTTGGGGGTGGGGAGGACTGGGGCTCCACCACCCCACCTTGTAAGGAACCCCAAATTCTGAAATCTTCAATGAATTTTCCCCAAGTCACTCACTTGACACAAATAAGTAAATGACTACATTTGAATTTCAGTCTCCATCTATCTGGCTCCAACGCCCATTCTAGAAAACGGATGTTACTGCAAAGCAGTGTGGTGTTTGGGGGTCTTAGATGGTCATGTGGCCAAGCTTTGGTGGCCAACTGGTGGCGCTACTGGCAGGCAGAGGGCACTTTAGGAGACGGCATGGAGTTGGAGGAGGTAGCTCCTGTGGAGTGTCCTTGAAGGAGATATTGGCTATGATGAGGTGACCAGCTTTGTCCAATGACATGCTTCCTGCTATGATGCTTTCCCACTCCACAGCCCCAAAGCATTGAGGCCAAACAGCCACTGGCTGAACCTTCCCTTCTCTGTATTATTCCTATCTCAGGTATTTCATCACAGCCACAGAAATCTAATGCAAGTGGATGCTGAAGACAAGGGAAGGTCAGGAGCCTTTTTATATTTAGGCTTCTTTTTACTTTTGTTTATTTATTATGTATGTGTTATAGGCAGATGGTTGGGAGCGCCCATGTACCACAGTGCATGTGTGTGGAGTCAGTTGTTTCCTGGGTCTGGGGTATTGAACCCCGATCATCAGGCTCCACAGCAGGTATCTTTACCCACCAAGCCATCTCGCCAGTCCTGGAGTGATAAAAGCAAAGAGCCAGACATGGCAGTGTATACATGTAACTGGAGATGGAGCAGGAGGGTCAGGAGTTCAAGAGCAGCCTCGGCTACATAGGTTCAGGCTCAGGAAAGCAAAATAAAAGCTGTCAGAGACTCTGCTGGTGCAGGCTTATGTGTCTGCTGAGACCTTTGATTGAAGATAATTACTTGGTGCTAGGCCAGGCATAGCAGGAAGGTCACCTGCAAAGACTCACAGGATTAATGCACACCAGCTGCTGACAGATGACCTCTGAAGCCACGGAACCACGAACTTGATTACGGTGGTCACAGCAGGCCCCAGGCCCCAGACGACAGGACAACAAAATGTACTTTTCAACGATTCTCTGATGACTTCACTTAACTGCGGCCAGGCAGGGCAGTTAGTTGGATAAGCATAGATCTTGTGTGTCTTAATGCCATTTCCTCCGCCGCAGGCCTCCTCGGGTCTGCGCACTATGGAAGCAGCTGCCTCCCATCTGTGTTATTACAAGAAGTCAGGGAGGGGCTCGCCACTCTCTAGGAGCATGGAGTAGTGTGTGTGTGTGTGTGTGTGTGTGTGTGTGTGTGTGTGTGTCTGTCTGTCTGTCTGTTTGTCTATCTGTGTCTGTCTGTGGTGTGTGTCTGTGTCTGTCTGTGGTATGTGTGTGTCTGTCTGTGGTATGTGTGTAGCTAGAGTTTTCCTGCCTGGCCCACGGTCAGGATAAATCTGTCTCACCTGCCAGTCCCACAGCTGCTCAGACCCAACCAAGTAAACACAGAGACTTATATTGCTTACAAACTGTATGGCCATGGCAGACTTCTTGCTAACTGTCCTTATATCTTAAATTAATCCATTTCTATAAATCTATACCTTGCCACGTGGCTTGTGGCTTACCAGCATCTTTACATGCTGCTTGTCCTGGCGGTGGCTGGCAATGTCTTCTTCCACCTTCCTGCTCTTTTCTCCTCTCTGTTAGTCCCGCCTATACTTCCTGCCTAGCCACTGGCCAATCAGTGTTTTATTTATTGACCAATCAGAGTAATTTGACATATAGACCATCCTACAGCATATGTGTGTGTGTCTGTCTGTGGTATGTATGTCTGTGTCTGTGTGTCTGTCTGTGGTGTGTGTCTGTGTCGGTCTGAGATGTGTATGTGTGTGTGTGTCTGTCTGTCTGTCTGTCTGTCTGTCTGTGGTATGTATGTCTGTGTCTGTGTGTCTGTCTGTCTGAGGTGTGTGTCTGTCTGTGTCTGTCTGAGGTGTCTGTGTGTTTGTCTGTGGTATGTATGTGTCTGTCTGTGGTGTGCATGTCTGTGTCTATCTGTGTGTGTGTGTCTGTGTCTGTCTGTGGTGATATATTATGTCCCCCAATATATTGTGCATACTAATAAACTTATCTGGAGTCAGAGGACAGAACAGCCACTAGATATAGAGGCCAGAAAATGGTGGCACACACACCTTTAATCCTAGCATTCCAGAGGCAGAGATCCATCTGGATCTCTGTGAGTTCAAAGCCACACTGGAAACAGTCAGGCATGGTGACTCACGCCTTTAATCCCAGGAAGTGATGGCAGAAAGCAGAAAGGTATATAAGGCATGAGGACCAGGAACTAGGCAGGTTAAGCTTTTAGGCTTTTGAGCAACAGTTCAGCTGAGATCCATTCTGGATGAGGACTCAGAGGCTTCCAGTCTGAGGAAACAGGATCAGCTGAGGAATTGGTGAGGTGAGGTGGCTGTAGCCTGTTCTGCTTCTCTGATCTTCCAGCATTCACCCCAATATCTAGCTCTGGGTTTGTTTTTATTAATAAGACCTTCTAACAATTCGTGCTACATCTGTCTGTCTGTCTGTGGTGTGTGTCTGTCTGTCTGTGGTGTGTGTGTGTGTGTGTGTGTGTGTGTGTGTGTGTGTGTCTGTGTCTGTGGTGTGTGTCTGTGTGTCTTTGTGTGTCTGTCTGTGTGTGTCTGTGTGTCTCTCTTTCTCTCTCTGTATGTGTGCACACACACACACATGTCACCATACCCAGCTTTTGACATTG
Source organism: Peromyscus nudipes (assembly GCA_902168325.1). Lineage (NCBI taxonomy): Eukaryota > Metazoa > Chordata > Mammalia > Rodentia > Cricetidae > Peromyscus > Peromyscus nudipes. The sequence continues at coordinate 24,204 of CABHPH010159063.1, read as the reverse complement.
GACACTAGGGTTCAAACTCAGGTCCTCATGTTCTACGTCAGGTACTTTACCCACTCAGCCGCCTCCCCGGACCCAGTTCTTTCCTTTGCTTGGTGATAATTATGTGCGGGCATACCTCACGGATCCTGCCAATGTGTCCTGCTAACCTGGCTGTCTCCCATCCAGACGAGGCTGCTCAGTGAACTCTGACCTCTCAGCCATGCTCAGATGCAGCCAACGCTCTTTCCCTAAGTGCCTTTTTTAGAATAAGACATGCCTGTTGGTTTGCATCCTGTGGTGCAGGGGCAGGGTGGAGGAGCTGAGGTGTTGCCGCAGACACTGTGTCCAGCAAAGCCCTTTAAGAAACCACTTCCTGACCCTGCAGGGGTCTAAGAGGAAACCATTCTACAAGGAATAGTCCAAGAGTATAAGACTGCCTGGAAGGCGGTAGGGAGCCACTGCAAGCTTGGAGGGAGAGAGTGACTTGACCAGTTCTGCAGGTGCATCAGAGAACAGCCCATGCCCTTGTCATCCACCTGCATGGCTGGGCCAACTTCCTGCACAACCTGCCAGCAAGCGGACTCAAGGCAAGGCGCCAAGGTGCCCAGAAGTCTAGAAGGCTCATCTGGTCCTGCGTTCAAATTCCACCTTCTCAGGTTACCTCCTGGGTGGCCTTATGCAGGTTGCTAAACTTCTCTGTGGTTGGAAAGGTGGGCAAGCCAACTCTCCAGAGAGCCCTGTGAGGAGAGCCAGATGACACAGTTGCTGAGGGCAGTTTGGTCTGGTTTGAAAGACAGTGAGGGAAAGCAGATGGATGCAAGTTTGCTCTTGTCCTAGGTCTGAGCAAGTTCCGTCTCACCTGCTTAAGGGTCCATTTTTATTAGTTTCTTTTGAGCACATGTTGGCTCTCTTCAGGAAGGTCCACAACCTAAACAGCCGGCGGCGAGGCATCACAGAGATTCTAAGGGCAAACCCATTTGCCTCAAATGACAGCAAAGTCCATTTGAACTTGAGAGAATTTAACTCCCTCTTCCCGTTCAATATTCCGAGGAAAGATGTTGAACAGCAAGACTGGGTTTGCAAGAATGGGAACAAGGCTTTGCATGTGCCACAGCTGGGCAGATCCACCACGCCACCAAAGCCTTGCTGCCCCATCCCAGTTGAAATGGCTCCCAAAGGGCACAGACCCTTTACAGGAAAGAGTGGGGGAGAGCTTCAGGAAGGACCAGAAGCACTTTATTCCAGGACCTCTGTTCTTGGGAATACAGACTTCCAAGCCAGCATAGCCTTCAGAGGCTGTCCAGGGAACTAGGGTTCCCCAAAACATGAGCCAAGAGGTGTTTGTAAGAATGGCGGAGCCCATCAACAAATAACAAAATTGCCGGGCACAGTAGCACACGCCAGTAGTATGAGTTACTTGCCCTGCTCCTATGACCAAACGCCGGCCCAAAGCAGCTTGTGCCCGAGAAGGGCTTGTTGTGGTTGACAGTGTGAGGGTGCAGTTCCATCACGGCAGGGGAATTTAGATGCAGGGACTTGGGCACTGGTCATGTTGTACCGGGTTTGATTCTTGACAGTTCATATAATACTGCTACACAGAGGCTAGCTAATCATACAAACTCAAGAGTGAGAGAGAGGCCATCCAGGGTCACCTGCATCTGGTGAGGAGCAGCCAGATGCCCTGACTGTACCATCCTTTACACCCGTGCTGGAGGCTTCACTCTGAGGACCAGAGAAACCCTGATGGCTGGGCCCACCCACGTCTGATTCACACACACCATCACTGGCACTGTTCACCCAGAGCGAGCCTTCTGGGATGCCTCTAGCTGGAACTCACCTTCCCACCCTTGGATAGCCAGGAGTGAAATCGGGTCGCCTGTGGTTTTTGCCCAGGAGATCCACTGTTTCTAAAGCAGGCTCTTCCTGCATGTGTGTGCTTGTGACTGACACACACATCTTCATAACTTATGCATGTGTGTTTGAGCATTTTCTCTGGGCCACACGCGAAAGACGCTGTCCTCTCAAACCTCAGCACCATCACGGAGTAAGCAGCATCACTGTCATCAACACCTGACAGGAAGGAACTTAAGGAGGAAGGATCCCTACAGGTCACGGTGTTAGTGGTGCAGTCCATCGTGGCAGGGAAGGCGTGGTGCTGGGAGCAGCTCAGGCTGCAGCAGTGGACACTTGTTGACATCTGGACAGAGAGGATGCAAAGAGAGACCAGAAGTGGGGTGGGGATAGAAGCCCACAAGCTTGACCCCAGTGACCCACTTCCTCCAGCAAGGATCCACTTCCTAAAGGTTCCACAACCTCCCCAAACAGCGCCACCTGCTGGGGACTAGGCATTCACACATATGAGCCTGTGGGGGACAGGTCACATCTGCACCAAGATCAGAGAAGCTGCATTATAAGCTCCACAGACCACACCTCTCCAAGCAGGAGTCACTCCCAGATCCAAGCCAACCCTAGCACCCAAGCCCAGGACCACCATGCCACCCTCCCTCCCTTGCAGAACCTACTTGTTCCATCCCTTACCAATAAAGACATTCTAAATCTGTCACTCCAGTAACTGCTTTCTCTTCACACACACACAGAATGTAAAAAGCACCGAGCTCGCCCATAACTCCAACACCCAAAGATGAGTATTTTACTACTTCCTCTCATTTCACATGCAGATATAGACACAGATAGAGATGGTCCTGTCTGCTTCTTTGCAAAAATGAGCTGAGACCATGTGCACTATTTTGTAACATATGTTCTAACCGGTGATATATCTGGACCATCTTGCCATAGCAACATAGAAAAGCAATGCTTCACCATGCCACACCTGCCCAAGGCTGCAGCCTGGGCAGCAACCAAGAGCTAGTGACTCAACCCCTTGTCCTGGACATTGAGCTTGTTCCAAACACAGGCTGTTAATATTCTGACCCGCCCCTTGAAATCCCACCCCTTGGCACCTTCCTGCTTCCTGGCATAAAAGCCTCATTCTAAGGAAAAACTCCTCCCCCTCCCCTCTTTCTCTCTCTCTGTCTCTCTCTTTCCTATCTTTCTCTTCGTCTCTCTATTATAATAAACTCTCCACGTGGATGCAGCGCTGGGTTGTGAATTACTGGCCACCACTGTGCTGCCATGCCCACATGGCATGCATCTGCCCAGTATGTTTCCCTGCACGCGCAGGATACCCTTGGGGGTCTCCCCTCCACCCCCACCCCCGTCCTCCCACACAATAATTCACAACACAGGCCTCGTCCTTGAATGTGTATCTTGGTGCTCATATCTCACTTAAAAAAAACTCTGTGTGTCTGTGTGTACATGGATTGCAGACAAGCACTGCCATGTCTGGCTTTTACGTAGATTTGGGGGACTCCGAACTGAGATCCTTGCACTTGCCTGGAAAGCCCTTTGCCCACTGAGCCTCTCCCCAGTCCTATCTCTCGCTCTTCAGAGGCCCTGGGTTGGATTTCCAGCTCTCCTATGGCAGCTCACAACTATTTGCAATTGCGGTTCCAGAATGTCTAAGGCCCTCCTCCAGCCTCCTTGAGCACCTGGCATGCATGTGGTTCACAGGTATGCATGAAGGCGAAACACCCATACACATAAAATAAATTAAAAATGTAAGTAAATTTTAAAAAATCGCATCCTCCTCTGAGAACAGCTGTGACCCCAGGTCCCAGCCCACAGGCTTGCCTCCTTCTTCAGCCCATCAAGGAACTGTCTTTCCTAATCATGGCCAATCTTACAGGCCACACAAGAAGTAATTAAAAAATCATCTTGCTTATTCTTTAAGACTCATTTGTGTGCACACAGCTTTCTCTCCTTGTGTGTGTGTGTGTGTGTGTGTGTGTGTGTGTGTATCCACAGAAGCCAGAAGAGGACATCAGATTTCCTGGAACTGGAGTTACAAGCCATTGTAACTCTTCACCCAAGACATTGGGCTGAGGACCAAACTCAGGTCCTCTGAAGGAGCAGCAAACACTCTTAACCACTGAGCCACCTCCCCAGCCCCAGGAATATTTTTTTTTTTTTTTACTGGAGCTGAGGACCGAACCCAGGGCCCACTGAGCTAAATCCCCAACCCCGCCCCAGGAATATTTGCTTTAATGTGCTGAACTTTTATTAGCTAGGAGGTTGAATGTCTTTTAATCTCAGACAACTCAAATCTATTGCCAGTCTCCTTGTATTACTACTATGGTAGCCCAAAGGGCCCAAAATTCTCCAGGCAAGCTTCCCACCAGCATTTGATTCAGAGGTGTCTACCAGGTGGGTCTCAGCCAAATGGTTATCAATATTCCCTGGAGAGTGGGGTCCAGTCAGGTGGACATATACCATCTGTTTAAAAGTGTGTGGCCCCTTCACTCTGGGATGACCTTTTTTGGCTCTCTGGTTTCTGTCAACGCTGCCTTGCCAACTGATCAGGCTGTCAGCTCAGCTCTAAACACAAAGCTGCCTGTGTGCCAGGCACTCAGCCCTCCGACTGGAGTCTGGAGAAGAGATGCATGTGTGGCTCTTTCATCTCTACCAGGAGCTGGATAAGTTCAGCTCAGCTGTTGACTCACCCACAGGCTGCTCATGCTACTGTACTTTGCACACCGGAGAAATTCGCTCACTTCCACGTCTGTGTGGAAGGTGTGACCCACCTGGTGCTGCTCTGGTGCCTAGAGGGACATGCCATGTGTCCCTGCCCAGCAGCCTGCCCCCTTCTCACAGAGACACCGACTAATTTTCTTACCCAAATCTCTCCAGTCTCCACTTCCACTTAGGGAATAAGCAGAGTTCGGGGCCTTGGTTTAAGTCCCACTCTGCCATGTGCTGACTTAGTTCCACATCTTCTGGGAGCCTTAGTTTATTCAGCAGACAAATGGGGACAATAGTAATGCCAGCTTCCCAATGCTGTGGGGAGACTGAGAGCACACTGCCCGGCACGCTCTCAGAAGCCCGTAAGTTTTACTTTATAGCTACTGACTTGTGTGACTCTATCATTACCCCCAAACACCCTCAACTGGAAGCCCAGAGCACCTCTGCTGACTGCTTTCGAGGCACTACGGCCAGATACTATGGAAACGACTTAGGAAGACTTAGGAAGAATTATTTATTTTGCCCTGTGGTTTCAGAGGTGTTGGTCCATCATGGCAGGGAGGGAAGGGCAGAGCAATTCATCTCATGGCGGCCAGAAAACACACAGAGAGAACCGGGAAGGCTCTGGGACAAGGCCCACCAAGGCCAGCCCCCTGTGACTGCTTCTTCTAATGAAGCCCCACCTCCTGAAGTTTCCACGACCTCCCAAACAGCAACATCAACCAGGGATCAAGCACCCAAAACACACGAGCCTTTTTCAGGGACGGTTCATACCCAAACTGTAAAGTGGGCATCTTAGCTACCTTTCTATTGCTGTGAAAAAACACCACGGCAGCTGGGTGGGTTGGGGTATGGTTATTTTGATTTAAAGCTCGATCTGGGCTGAGGAGTTGGCTCAGGTGGCAAAGTGATTGCCATACAAGCAAGGTGATCTGAGTTCAAATCCACAGAACCCACTCTAAAAAGCCAGGCGCAGTAGCACAGCTTAAAATCCCAGTCCTAGGAAGATGGAGACAGACAGATCCCCAGCATGCCAGTCCAGTCCTACTTAGCGAGCTCCAGGTCAATGAGAGGCCCTGTCTCAAAACAAAAAGGTAGCTGGTGCCTGAGAACACCTAAGGTTACCTCTGACCTCCACAAGCACATATGTGCACCCCAAAATCTTTGTATAAAAGACATGCTGTGGCCTTACATGAGTGTCATAACTGAATTCATTTGCTGTCTCAAATCTGCTCCGAGAACCATATTCTGGAAGGTTCTGGGGCAGGGATGAGATGAGTTACAGAGTCCTGTGTGCCAGCCTCCGCCTGTAGAAACTCATTAGGACATTTTTATACGGTCTGCCCTTGGAATGGAGTTCTTTTATAAACCTAAGCAATGTTCCCCAACTTAAAATGTCAAACATAAAACACCCGTAAACCAGAGCTTGAGTACCCAGTGGGCCTCGCTCTGCCTGTGCCTGCCTCTCTTTGCGACTTAGCTTGCATTGAGGGAGGATTTCTCACACAGTGGCTTTTCTGGGAAGTCCTGTTCTCCAGTAAGGTCGCCAGCCTTGGACTATATTCCCATATCACCAAATACAAATAGTTATCGGGTTCCCAAATGCCACGACCCCCACCACCACCACCACCACCACCATAGCATTGTGGTGCGAGGCTCTTTCCAGGCCTCAGGGCACCACCGGGAAGACCAGTGATGACATCAGTGCCGAGCCCACCGATTGGCTTCTGAGTGCCTGTGTTTGGGAGGTCCCCTCTCCCCCAACGCCATAAAATGGGAATGGCAAGGGGCCTAAAAGGAAATGTCATCCAGGCAGCTGGAAACATAAAGGACCGAGTCTAAAGGCCAGAAAAACAGGGTCCTCTTCAATCAAATGGATCAAAGGATAATGGGTTTCACATTTGGGCAGGGAGCAGTTGGCACCTCTGGGCGGCTCTGGTCCCTGTCTCCGGCTAAAACCCATTCGTTGTGACTTCACGACTGTCCTGGAAACAGCAGCAGCTGACAAATCACAGACACAACCGGAAGGAAGTCCTCTGGGAACGGTGCAGGCATCTAGCAAGTTCTACACAGTCCTTAATAAAAGATGAAGAGTCCACACAGTGCTACTTAGCTGCACTGAACCCCGGGTGAGCCATGGAGGCTGGCTAGGGGTGAGTGCGGACGTTCACAGAGAGAAGAGGGTTTTTGAAGATCAAACAAATGTGGGACGTGCTTAAGACACAACGCTGGGAGAGGAAAAGCAGCAGCTATAGCGCATGGTGGACTTTTCTGTGCATGTTATAGCATTTTAAGAAAAAAAGCAGAGTATTCATAAAACATCAAAGTACTTATCACTTCCTCACTGCCCCCCCTCCTCTTCTCTTCTTTGCAGTACTGGAGATGGAACCCAGAACCTCTTGGTCCTGGAGACCTGACTGGAGCAATGAGAGAAGGAGAAAAGAACAGACACACAGACACACAGACAGAAAAGCTGGGGCCAGGTGGGTCACACACTCTGCTGGAACAGCATTGACCATGCAGCAATCCAGAACCACAGAGCATTTAGCATGTACAATAAGCATGTGGTGGTGAGGTGGGAAAGGGCTAGTTTTGGAAGGAAGTGTCTGTAGGTGAGCAGACTCAGGCCGTAAAAACACCAGAGGAGGAAGCTGTAGTAGTTAGTCTTTGCACAGATGGCCAATTGTTCATAAACACTCATTCTTGCACATGCTGTCAACACTCACATGTGGACCAAAGGAAGGCAATCCTATTCCTCTGAGCCTCATGGGGGACAGTGTGGGGAGACGTTTGCTCCCCTCCCCATGGTCCTGGGGCACTGAGTCCTTGACATGGCTGTGCCCACATCAACAATAAACATTCACTCAGGATTTGTCCTCTCTTTACACATCCACTTCCGCTTCCTTGCCTCCCCACACCTTCCCCGTCCTCTTCCCTCTCCTCCCCCTCCTCCTCCTCCACTTCCTCCTCTTGCTCTTTGCAGTGCTGAGGATGGAACCCAGGACCTGAGACATCCGAGGCAAGCACTCCAGCACTGAACTACACCCCCAGCCCTCTTTTATGTCTTATGCTGAGACAGGGTCTTACTAAGTTGCCCAGGCTGGCCTTGAACTCATTCTGAAGCCTAGACAGATTCTGAACTTGCAATCCTCCTGCCTCAGCCTCCTGAGCGGCTGGGATGACAGGCTTGTGTTACCAGATCTTGCCTCTGCCAAGATTTTCTAACTTTTCATAAATTGCATGCAATCTTACAATTAGGAGAAAGGAGAATTTATAATGCATGTAGTTATAAGTAAAAAGATACTACCGGTATTTTCCCCAGTGCTGTATGTATAATATAATAAACTATTGTTTATTGAGAGCATAATATGTGCTTTAGATTATTTTATTTTCTCGTGGTGACAGCCACAGATACATGCATTATTGTTATGTGTTCACTAAGAGGGAAATTGAAGCTTCTAGAAGTTAATGTCCTGCCTACAGCTCATTTCACTTTAAAGGAAGGGGCTGGGTTCTTATGAAGATCCAGCTGCTGCCGGTGTCTATGTTACTGTGGCTGAAGTTACCCCAGAAAACGGTTTCTCAGATAAGCTGCAGGGAGCCCTGGTGGACTTACAGATCGGAGGACACAACGAACAGGGCATGTCCCTGCAGAAGAATTCACCAAACATCCTGTCTGTCTTACAGAAATGGCTTCCGTTTTTGCAAGCTGTTGTGGGAGAGAATCCGATGTAGCATGCAACCCAGGAGCTCTGAGGAAAGTCCCCAGGTTTGGACCCCAGAGCTTTCCAGACAGATCCAGGAACAGCTGGCCCCTGGCCATGCTTGGGGGGGTTGTCCCACCATTGTCCTGGGCTGTCTTTGGTTGTTCCCAATTATGAAGGAGAGAGACTTGCTCACACAGGCTGCTTGCTGGAGCAGATGGCCCCAGAGAATGAAGGATGTCTGTGATTCACAGTTGGCAACAGGAAGCCACACGTGGGACTTGCCCACATTGGGTCCAACAGGTTTCTGATTTCCCTGCAGGAATGGTGGTGTAGGTCTGACTTTGCTGTTGGGGTAAGAAGTGACTCACAGTGACCTGGTTCCCATAAACATCAGTCCCAGGGTTTACTGCAACACCCACAGACTGCAGACCCCCCTGGAGAGTTCAGAGCTGGCCCCTGGATCTGGTTCATTCAGGTTCTGGTGGCAGCAATCCAGGGAGAGGGGTAAACATCACTACAATGGGGGGGCCACTTTTGTGACACTTGTGACAGAGAGGACATCAATGCATCTGTCCACTGAAGCACTGTGGAGAGCCTTGCTGGATGGCTGAAAGGGTCCTGAACAAGCATCCCAGGGTGGGTGTTGCTCAGGAAACACTCTGTCAGGTACTTCTCACCCTATAGCCAAACACACTGTCAAGCATTCACCCAGCCTTCCTCTACAGGTCTCACGAGTCCCCAGGACATAAAGCAGACACTGCCATTATCCCTGTGTGAAATATGAGACAGAGAACACTTACCAGGGTCACCGTCAGGTCCACAGGAAACTCCAGTTCCCCAAACTACAAAAGGCAGTCCAAATATCCAGAAATGAGCTCAACCTGGACTACAGGAGCATTTCTGGTGGTTAGATAAAAGCCAGCATTCCTCAGGAACTTGTGAAACTGATTCCCATCAGCCGGAAGGAGTCATTTCCCTTATCCCTGCCAGAAGGGACATATGGCTGTTTGTTGACATATACCTGTGACTGCATATCAAAGCCCATGCCAGCCTCCAGACTCCCCCAGCATCACATACCCTTCGAAGTCCATTCTAGCATCCCAGCCCTGCTCACCTCCCCAGGCTTCCCGCCTCCCAGACACCGTGGTTCTCTTTACAAAGGCAAGGCTCCCGCCCTGCTCCTCTCACGGTGTTTTCTCTATTCTCCACCCTCTGCCGTTCCCCCTCTCCTGAAGACAGCCCAGGCCATGTTCATGGATCTGGCTGTTCTCTCTCTCAGTAAAAGCCTTCCCCTTAACCACACCACAGAGTGGTCATACGGGCAGTCTCTTCACTGCAGCCCACTTCGCACACGTCTGGTGCTGAAACCCTCGCGCACAGTCAACAGCCAGGGATGGTGGAGCTGAGAGACCAATCCAGGAGCTCTGATTCCAGAGACCTGTGCTAGAGACACTGCCCCTGAACAGTCTCGCTGCTCTGTGCTCCTCGGGACAGAGGTTGCCTCCAGAGCCCGTCTATGGCTTGCTCTCTGGCTCCTTTCCCTGAAATGTGTGTTGGTCCTTTCTCTGAATCAGAAAATCAGAACCCAAGGAAATGGCTCACTAAGTAAAGTGCCTGTCACACAAGCAGGAAGATTCAAGTTCCATCCCCCAAACCAACGTTAAAAAGCCAGGCATGGTGGCACAAGCCTGCAATCCCTGTTCTGGGGAGGTAGCGGCAGACAGACTCTAGGAGCTCATTGACCAGTCATTGTAGCCAATCAGTGAGCTCCAGGTTCAGTTAGAGACCCTCTCTCAAACAAATAGACAGACAGACAGACAGACAGATAGATAAACGAATAAATAATAAGGTGGAGAGCAACTGAGGCTGGTACCCAAGGCTGACCTCTGGCCTCCATGCACACCTGCATACAGATGTGCATCCATAAGAAAATGTATACATACTCTCATGCATGTGAAAATGGGCAAGCATATGCGCGCACACACACACACACACACACACACACACGCTATTCTAGTTTCATTTATGTTGCTGTGACAAACACCATGACCAAAAGCCACTTAGGGAAGAAAAGGCTTATTTCAGCTCACAGGTCAAGGCAGAAACTCCAGCAGGAACTTGACCCAGAGGAACGCTGCTTGCGGGTTCAATCACAGACCCATCCTCAGTCCCCGTTCTTCTACAGCCCAGAACCACCTTCCTAGGGAATGGCACCGCCCACAGTGAACTAGTCTCCCTATGATAATCAAGAATCAAGGCAATCCAAGGCACGCCCACAAGCCAATCAGATCCGGGGCTTTCTTGTCAAATGACTCTAGGCTGTGTCAAGGTGACAGGTGACGCTAACTAGGACACAAGAAGAGGAGGGGAGGAAGGAGGGGATCTGAATTCACACAGAGAGGAACCACGCTACGTCTAGACTCAGAGATCTCAAGCTGAATTCTTACCATCCTCACATTTTTGTCTTAATAGGTAAACACCTATTGAACACCTACTGGGCACAGTTTGCAATTGAAGACGTGGACCCAGAATAAAGAAACAACTATCTAACTTCAAATTAAGATTCTCTGAAGGTCCCTGGTCCTGTGCACAAGAAACCACAGGGTGATTTAAGCCAAGGGCTGGTGGAAATTGATTTGTTTTTCTGGCTGCTGCCAGTGAGGGTGGAGGCAGGAAGGCTGTAGGAGGAGGCTGAGAGAGGAGTGGGCCTGGTCAGGTGTGGAGGCAACCAGATACTTCCAGACACCTGCTCATTGCAGTGTCCACTGACCTCTTTCACCCTTATGCCCACGGCCCCCAGATGATACTCCAAATATTAAACCATCAGTGCCCCAGGACACTGGCCACCCCTGGCAGACAGTGGCACCTTGGGCTTAGGTCAGCATCTGTGTTGGGCTGAGGGCCAAGGCTCCCCGGGAGAGGCTGGGCAGTGGGAGTACTCCAGTGCCTTGCAGTGAACATTGGCTCCCATTCTGCAATAGCCAGTGCTAAACCAACATGAGCAGAGCAGCGGAGGAGGCTGCCTCGCTAGGCTAGGCTGTAAGCTTCTGAAGTCAAGACTCAGTTGGGTGATGGCTGATTGCCTGGGAACGAAGCAGCAGGTGTCACATCCCACACGGAATGTGAAGTCTCCATGTGGAACCTGATCATCTAAGGATGTCAGGGGTGGTACTGTAGGCTAGCATTCCTGAGGAAAACAGGGCACCTCCACAGTGTGCTCCAGAGCCTACAGGCAGCCTGGGCAGCCCGTCCCCTGGGCAGCCTGTCCTATGAACTCTGAGCAGGAGCTGGGAATAGAATATGGTGTTATCTGGGATGCTGCTGGCTCCTCTCTGGCCAGGGAGAGATTGTTCTGTGGCCCTGAAAGACAGGCCAGGAGCCCAGCAGGGACTAAAAGCGAGAGAACTAGGGTGGGAGCTCTGGCCCTTGCCCTCCTCTTCCTCCTCTCTGAATGAAAAACTGAAATGAGAACATGACACACTCAGGTGTGGTGGAGGAGAATGTAGCATGAATCTTAAAGAGTCTTTATTAATAAAACAAACCCGGAGCCAAGTATTGGGGTGAACACTGGAAGATCAGAGACAGAACAAGCCACAGCTCACCTCACCTGGCCAACTTCTCAGCTGATCCTGTTTCCTCAGACTGGAAGCCTCTGTGTCCTCATATCCGAATGGCTCTCAGCTGAACTGTGCTGCTCAAAACCTAAATGCTTAACCAGTCAAATGCTGCTAGTTTCTAGCCCTCACACCTTATATACCTTTCTGCTTTCAGCCATCACTCCCTGGGATTAAAGACTCGCTTTCTGGGATTCAAGGCGTGAGTCACCATGCTTGGGTGTATCCTTGAACAGATGGATTTCTGCCTCTGGAATGCTAGGATTAAAGACGTGTGCTACCACTGCCTATCCTAAGTATCTAGTGGCTTTTCTGTTCTCTGACCCCAGATAAGTTTATTAGGGTACACAATATTTTGGGGAACACAATACCACCACAGGAGAAGGTTTATTGTAGATAAAGAGAGAACAGGCAGAGGCATCCGGAAGAGTCTAGTGAGCATGGCCACCCTGTAGACTGAACCAGGCCATGTGGGGAGAGGGGGAGGGGCGAGCCAGAAGCCAAGATGCTGGGAGAATGGGAACCGAGAGGGCAGCCTAGACAGGCAGTAGCCTGGGTTCCATAGGAATCCGAGAGGCTGGGGGAAGGGAAGCCCAGCCCAGTCCATCCTTGAACCTGTCCTTTCCCTGTCCCCCATCCCGGGGGTGTGGTGCTGGAGAGTTTAGGGCAGGGGACAAAGTATTGCAACCAGGAGGACTCTGTAGCAGGTAGGGACAGAAGGAGGCCAGAGGCCAGAGTCCACTTTGATGTGTTAAATAGGCTCCTCAGTTACTCATTTGTCTGGGGTGGGGGGTCGGGGCTGGGGGGTAGGGGAATTGAGACCTAATACTCTCTCTCCCCTACCTTCTTCCTCCCCTCCTCCCGCTCTCCTCCTACCCCCTCTTCCCCTCTCTTCTTCCCCTCCAGGTCAGCCGCGCACTTCATCAGGCTGAAGTTTTGACTTTACATGGGGAAAGGAAGCATCTGTGAGGAGTCGTACCCTAGTTACTTAGTTTCTCACTTTGCTCTGCAGCCTAGGCTGGAGGCTCAGGGCGGGGAGTGGGCTGATGTGGTCAGGGGCTGGATCCCAGCTCTGCCTCCCATGGATGACTGTAGACCATCAGTTCTCCCGATCCAATGGGAAAGGCCTCATCCAAAAGGAAGATGCCCCTTCATCACTGTGAGCCAAGATGCTCTAAACTGCTCAACTAGGAGGCACAGAGGGAAAGGGGTCTGACTGTGTCCTCAGGCCATTCCACTTTGAACCCTGCCTTTCCACCTACCTACTGTGTCTGTGTGGCCCTGGGCTGAGTTCTCTCCCTCTCTGGGTCTCAATGCCTATCAAAGGAGTAAAGATACCCTGACTTAGAAGGCAATAGAAATAACAGCCCATAGCCTGGGGGCTTCAGAGAAACAGAAGAGCCCATAGGCCAGTGTTTAGAAATGTCTTAGTCTGGGTTACTATTCCTGTGATGAAACATCATGACCTAGATAGAGCAAGTTGGGGAGAAAGGGATTTATTTGGTTTATGCTTCCACATCACAGTCCATCACCAAAGGAAATCAAGACAGGAAATCGAGCAGGACAGGAACCTGGAGGCAGGAGCTTGTGGTGGCCCACAGAGGCTCCCTAGTGAGACCTTACTCAGGGTCAAAGAATCTGAGCTTGCTTTACCCAGCAGGGCTGCATAAGGAGATGATTTGGCCAGGGGTGTATTTACAAGGTGTTTGGAAGGGTCTACACTTGGCTGTACGGTGTGCTTAGATCTTGCAAGGGGGAGGTCTTTTGCCTCTATCCTTGGCATGTTATAAAAAGCCCTTTTGAATAAAGCTTTGGAAGGCTGGGTATGGACCCAGGGCCCTCCCGAAGCTATCCTGTGTCTCTGTCTTTCTTCTCGTCTCCATCTATATTTCTATCTATCATTTCCTCATTCCTCTCTCCTTCACCCAAGAACCCTTCGATAGATGAGTGTAACATGAGTTACTAAACAGTCTTATTAATAGAAAACCCAGAGCCAGATATTGGGGTGAAGGCTGAAAGATCAAAGAAGCAGAGCAAGTCAGCCATAAGTTCTTACCTCTACGAAATCCTCAGCTTCAAGAGAGCTAGTTCCTGTTTCCTTGTGCCTTTTATACCTTTCTGTGTCCTGCCATATTACTTCCTGGGATTAAAGACGTGTGTCACCACTGCCTGGTTCTGTTTCTCTCATGTAGCCCAGTGTGGCCTTGAACTCACAGAGATCCAGATGGATCTCTGCCTCCCTGAGTGAAAGGATTAAAGGTGTGTGCCACCACTGCCTGACCTCTCTGTCTAATTTAGTGGCTGGCTCTGTCCTTTGATCCCCAGGTAAGCTTTATTGGGGTACACAATACATCACCACAGGTGGGATCAGATTGGAGCTGGACTCCAGCAGATTCCCAGAGGAGCTGATGCAGAGGTCATGGAGGAATGCTGCTTACTGGCTTGCTCAGCTTGCTTTCTTATAGAACCCAGGACTAGCAGCCCAGGGATAGCACCACCCACAATGGCTGGGCCCTCCCCCATCATTCACTAATTAACAAAACAGGTTTGCCTATAAGCCGATCTTACAGAGGCATTTTCTCAACTGAGGCTCCCCGTCTCTGATAACTGTAGCTTGTGTCAAGTTGACATAAAATAGCCAGGACAAGGAACACAAGGGCTTTGGACAAAGGCTTTCAAGTCCAGCCTGGTTTTGGGTGACCTGGAAGCTGTGGGGCCCTGGACATAGTACATCATCACCATGTCTATTTCCTCATCTGTGAAACGGACAGTCACAGCCCTCACTGCAAAGGGCCAGGTAGAATCAAATTGCTCACACTCAGCCAACGCTGCCAGTGAGCCAGGCTCAGCTGCCCATTAGCCCCAGAGGCACAGGGGAGGGTCAAGTGTCTTCCAAGGCCTTCAAACCTTGGCCAGCAGACCAAGTTCATGTCGCTGTGGTCATCAGACAGCTGGACAGAGGTGCCCGGACCTTAGGAGGAACAAGACCCTTGCTCTGCAGCAGCAGCTCAAGAGGCTAGAAAATAGTTACTTGATTTTCATAGCCACAGATGCCTGTCTACAGAAAAAGCACAGATCTGGAGTGCAGATCTGGCTCAAGACAGTGGTTTCTAAAGCCCTTGACTTGAGAAATCCCTGACCTTTCCCCCATAGACTGGTACTCAGGAGAGTTACAATTTTCCTGACCATCTAGCATAGCCCTCTTCCCAAACTCCCCATCCTATGGCTCAGGGTACAAAGCCTTCACTAATGACTATCCAGGGCTGGAGACTGCCTCTTTTTCTGATCATGGACTTGGTCGTGTAGCAGACTACCTGGCACTCTTCCTCCCTGAGGGCTCTGAGCTGGTGACAGGCACCAGCTACCAGCTCGAGAGGTGGGTCGGGATTGCCTAGTGCCTCCTGCTTATCTGCCCTCTGATGAGCTCCAAGCACACCTCATACTGAACTTCATACTGAAAACACACTAGAACGACTTATTTCTTACACCCTGACTTTGCCCAGTACTTAAAATGCAGCCAAGACCTGCAGGCTCATTCAAACCCTGGCTCTGCCGCCTCTGGCCTGTGCCTCAGTTTCTCTGTCTCTGTGAAGCAGACATTATGTCCTACCCAACAGGTGTATTGTGAGATGGAGACAAGCCATTGTAAATGGCCTGCAACATAAACATGATAAAGCTTCCTGCTAGCTGGCTGGCTGTTTTCTCATTCCCCGGATGGTGTGCCCAAAGAGCAGCCCTCTGCCATAGAAGATGCATGTGGACCAGTCACTCACCTGCCCACCCCTGGACGCCCTGCCCGCATACGCTGACTGTTCATCTCCTGCCTTGGTGCCACCCTGAGCTCGGAGGCCCTGACTTCAGCTCTGAGAGGCTGTCCACAGGCTGAAGTTCTGTTGTCTCCCTCTGTGGCAGGCTGGCTGCTGCTGTGTGTAAACACACTTAACTTTTACGGCTATGCCGGGCTCTCAGCATAAACCATCATCTCAAGCCCACAAGAAGAGGAGGCTGGGACATAGACCTAACCTACCATGGCAAAGCCAAGCAGATGGAGGGCTAGCAGAGTGTACAGGCGCACTGTGGGTGGCCCCTTCGCTAGGTCACAAGTCACTTGAAGGCTTCCAGCTGTCCCCATTGCATACAGTACGTCAGCCAGGGTGCAGCTGTCTCTCTTCGCCCACTTCCTCGTGTCCCCTGAGTTTCTGGGACACTGTGAGGATTTCTCACGGGGGTCCCCACCTCCATTCTACCTGGCTTCACACTGTGCTCTGCACAGGCCCCTGGGTGGTGTTTCACAGAGCAGCCTCCCCAGAGACCCCAGCTCTGCAACCTTGGTGAACTTTTCTTTCTGTTTACAATTGAAAGCGTGGCTCTGAAGTCCCCCGGTGTGCCAGAGCTCTGGGGCACAGTGGCAGAAAGGGGGACGGTGACATCCTGGCCGCCCCATAGGACTCAGCGATGGCACACAGAGAGGGGCTTAGGGTGCTGTATGCATGCAAACTACCATCACATCCTGCATGGACCATGCTGGCAAGCGGATCCCAGGCGCGATACCATCTGCCTGCAAATGATGGGCGGAGGAAGAAGTAGTCTTTATCCAATTATCTTCCCCGGAAAGAAGACTCCCTCCTCCGGTTTCTTCAGTTTTCTCCTAATTAGTGGTAAGAACAGGCCTTGCTTCCGCAAGCCCTAGGCTGTTATTCACCAAGTGTCTCCCCATTGTAGTATGCTAATACATTGATAATTAAAAGCTTCAATGCTGTTTAATAACTGTGTTGGGTTCAGGGAGGATAATTGCCTGATGCTCCTCCCACAGCTCTGGAGTCTAGGCATCTAGGGAGGTAAATGACATCGCAATGCCAGGCCTCCCTCCTGGGTGCTGGCCTCTCCTGGCCACCTCCCTCAGAGGACTGCCAGCCTTTCCTTCCTCCACCTCTTTTTGTTCCATTATTTGTCTGAGACAAGTCTCAGGTAGCGGAGGCTGGCATTAAGCTTGCTATGTAGCTGAGGATAACCTTGAACTCCCACCCTTCACCTTCCACCTACTTGATTACAGGTGTGTGCCACCATGCTTGGTTTAGGCAGTGCTGGGAATCAAAGCCAGGGCTTCAGACATGCTAAGTACATACTGTATTAACTGAGCCCCTCCCATCTGTTTTATTTGGTGCTGCGGATGAGACCCAGGTCTCGTGCATGTGGGGTAAGTACTCTACCCTGAGCCACACCCACACCCCCTCCCCTTTTACAAAGGACAGTATCCCCCACTTGGTTAGTGGCCTGAACTTTACTCTAGTCCCTTGTGACACTTCCCTCCCTCAGACAGGAGGGACCTCTACCCTGCTGGCACTTCAGGCTGGATGCTCCTTCACAGAGGCATCCCAGTCACTGCCCCCAGTCAGTTAATTTCCCCAGACACTATCAACCATCTCCCAGTGGAGGATGGAGCACAGTCACCCCCCCCACCCCCACACCCCCACACACCCCCACACACCCCCGCTGACAGCCACTGAGATGAACATTGAAAGGTCAATTCTAATACATCCCCACACATCCCTGCAGCAATGGTAGCCACCAGCGTAAAGGCCTAAGGCAGCCATGCTCAGAGACAGAATAACTCTCAAGCAAAACAGTCAATGTGAAAATGTTTTTGATCATGAATGAAAAAGCTGGGCTTAGTGGCATGCTACTGCAATCCCAGCACTTGGGAGGTAGAGGCAAGGATCAGCCAGCCTTGGCTACATTTTGAGTTCAAGGACAGCCTGGGCTATATGAGACCCTGTCTCAACTTTTTTTGTAAGTGAAAATCTAAAACAGTATAAATAGGAAGCTAACTGTGTTCCTCTTTGATTATGGATGTGCATATGTGTGTGTGCACACATGTGTGTGTGACAGCCATGGGACATAAGGAGACGAAAGTGTAGAAGTAACCATCTTATTAAATAAGAAACACAGAGCCAATGCAAAGATGAAAGCCCAAGAGGTCAGAGCTAAGAGCCTTACCCATCACTGCTGCAGCTATCCTCTTCAGCCAAGAGACCTACTTCCTGTGTGTTTGTCTTTATATAGACTTTCTGTTCTGACTTCTCATTGGTTGTAAACCCAATCACATGACTGCCTCGTCACTGCCTGTCTGTAAAGACCTCCAGGTCTTCTATGGTTGGTATTGAGATTAAAGGCGTGTGTCTCCAATGCTGGCTGTATCCTTGAACACACAGAGATCTACCTAGCTCTGCCTACCAAGTGCTGGGATTAAAGGCGTGCACCACCACCACCGCCCAGCTTTCACTGTGGCTTACTAATAGCTCAGACCCCCAGGCAACTTTATTTATTAACATACAAATAAAATCACATTTCAGTACAAATAAAGTACAAATATCACCATACGAAAGTGTGCTCACCTGCTAGAGGATACACACACACACACACACACACACACACACACACACACACGTACAGCTGCTATAACAACCCACTGAGGACTGGGAAGCTTAGAACAGAAATTTATTCCTTGTCATTCTAGAAGTTGTGAGGTTCAAGACACAGGCACAGACGGGCACGGTGTCTGGAGATGCTGGTCTTCTGGCTCCTCCCTCTTTTCTTCTGCCCTCACAGGGATGAAGGGGGCACCCCTCTCTTTCAAGCTCACCTATTCCCTTCAAACTGAAGGGAGTTTGGCTGCAGGGCTGGGCACCCCAGAGTCCTCTCTCCCACAAAGCTTTGCCTTGGCAGTTTATGTCTACACATATGAAGTTGGAGAGGCAGGTACTGAGTCCCCAGAAGGGAGTGACCAGGAGTAGGGCATCAGCGTGGGGACACTTACCACACTGACATTTCCATGTGTTTTGTTCTGTGAGCGTGTGTTATTTGAAGAGTAAAAATAGAGCCAGGTGCCCACACAGCTGCAGTCCCAGCCCCCGGGAGGTAGAGACAGAGGAACCAGAAATTCAGAGTCATCCTCAGCTACCTAGTGGGTTTGAGACCAGCCTGGCTACATGAGACTCCATCTCAAGAACGTAAAAATAAAAGAATAAATATAATTTTTCAAATGAGCATTTGGGCTAGAGAGATGGCTTAACAGTTAAGAGCACTTGCTGCTCTTCAGAGGACCAGAGTTCGGTTCCCAGCACCAAATTTAGGCAGCTTCCAACCACCTGTACTTCCAGTTCCAGGAGACCCCATACCGATATTCTCTTCTGGACTCCGAGGACACCTGCATACATGTCACATACACTCACATTGATTTTTTAAAAAATTAAATAAAAGTCAAATTAAACTTAAAAACAAAATGAACATTGAGCTTCTGGGCTGGCTGGGATAGTTTTAGTAAAGTCTACCTCCCTCAGCCTGGGCCCTCCAGGTAGGATGCTAATGCATCCCACCATCAGTTGGACACTATCAGTGCCTTCCACCTTGAGTAGTCTGCAAATCCCTGCAGCCCGCCATCCTCTGCACAAGGCCCCACTATCTTTGTGTTTCAGAGAGAGAAATTGAGGTCCCTGGCTTGAGAATGCCAGACCCCTAGCCGTGAGATAACTCCCAGGCCCTCTGTGACACTTCGCAGCCTGGCCCTGCGCAAAAGCTGAAATCCGAGCTCCAGATGTGCCCCGATAAGCCTGAGCAGGATCTCACTGGCGGCTTCAAACAGTGAATTGAACTGGAATTCCCTCAGCGATGGGCCTCCTTCACAGAGTCCAAACCCAGCTCTCCTGGAAACAGGCTTGGTGGAGGTCACTCTTCTTTGACATCTTCTGAGACACAACTAAATCCTGCCTCACACGCGTCAGATGGTGGGTCCCGAATGAGACTCTCAAAAGAGCCACATTGTCTCTTTGGTTCCAGCCTCATTTGCCAAGGACTTAATCAACTGAGTGCAATTAAGGTGGAACCGCCAGGCATATCCACTGCCTCCCTGTTGCAGACAGGGTACCCTCCGAGGGTTATAACCATCATCAGGGGAGGGGTGGCTGCTTGCTAGAGACCCTTGAGATCGGGTCTGTTGTCTGTTGAGATTCCCCTATAGGAGGGTGTGGAGAAGGTCACTGGACCCTCCCCTGAGATGTAGTGGCTCTCCCTGCCTCTCCCAGCCAGTTGTATATAATTTTGTCCTAACTGCACATGGCCTTGTGGTCACAGGAAGTACACTGTAGAAAGTCAACTGAGCTGGAGACTCCATTTTTTGCAGCTATCAGAAAGTCCTCGTCCATGTTGGAGTGACTTTTCAGTGGCTTAGTTGCTCTGGTGTCACCCATGCTCCTGTAAGTGACCCTTCACCTTTCCCTGTAAGTAAGACCAATGAACTCGTTGCTCTGTCAAGCTAGACTTTGGTGGAATTGTACTCTGACTTGTCATTGGGGCCCTATAAAATGGGGAGGAATGTCTGTGAGCCTTCTCTTGGGCTGCAGGCTAACTGTTTGAAGTTAGTCGGGGAGAGAAAGCAGCTCCGTGCTTCAGAGGCAGAAAGGGAGGAACAACAGACACCCTGAAGCTTCAAGGCCAGAGCTCTAACTGCCAGCCTTGAGACCAGAAAACAGCTGCCCCTCTTTGCCCGCTCATGTCATGTTATGGCTCATGTGAGTGTCCCCAAGGGTCCTGTGGTCCCCAAAGTGGTGCTATCAGGAGATGCTGTGTAGCCTTTGGGAACAGCGGCGTGTGCTATCCATTGGTAGCACATGTGCACAGCATGTACACAGCACTGGGGTTGGCCCTCAGGACCACAAAATAAGTCAAATAAAGCCTGATTTTCCCCAGTCAGTGGCCGTGTGATGAAACTAAGCTGATCTCTCTGCTTCATCAGTGTGGACGCTGGTGATGAGCATGTCTGAGCATGGCGACTGATTATTAATCAGCGGTTTGCCTCTCTAGCTCTGCCTGCTTTACCCGTGTCTGCTCCATCTGCAGAAGCTCTGGGGTCTGAAGGGCACTATCAACTCCTTTTTCAGATGGGGAACTAGGGACCAGGAAGCTTACACATCTTGCCCAGGGACACACAGCTGGTGAGCAACAAAGCCAAGATTCCAGTGTGGGTTCTTAAGCCCTCCAGGCCACGCTTGTCATACCTGCAGACTAGAGAGTGCTGGGAAACTCTGGATCACGTGGGATTTGAAGAGACCTAAGGTTCATTATTACCAGTGTACATGGAAGGTCATGTGACACCCATGAGAGCGAGGACACCACCTCAGAGGACAAGGAGATAACAAGGTGGAGGCTTTACCGGGAGTTCCACCCTCCCACTCCGCAGAGGCCCAAATTCCCACACACAGTCCCTTGATGGATCCATTGCCACTGGGTCCCCACAGCCCAACCCATGCCAATCACTGTGGGTCCCCACAATGGTGACCTTAAATCAAGAGCACAAATGTCTCTTCCACAGGCAGGAATACTGCCTTAAGCATGCCCGATTCTCATTTCCACGGAGCCTCGGGGCTGATGCACAGTTTCTCTTTTTCTCTTTTTTTCTAATACTATATAATGACCTTTCTTCAATCATCCTGGCAGAACACGCACTTTTCCATCTAACATTGCATCTTTTTTTAAAAAAACACGGGGTGGGGAATGAATAAACTTTATTTGCAGTACCCAGAGAAAAAATAATCTCTTGTTTGGCCTCAGAGGGAAGACTAGTGGAAAGGAAGAGGTTGGCTGTGCTCATGGTTCCCCAGGAGCAGCTATAATGCTTATAAAGTAAAAGGTAAGGGTGGCATGGGTCAGAGCCACACCAAAGCCACTGCACCCTCCCCTCTCCCATCTTCCCAGTTGTCCCTGGGACATTCCCTGACAAATCCCACTGTTCCAGCCGCTCTCCGCCCACGTGGTGATTGCTATGCAGGTCTTCATTGGCAAATGATTAAAATGTCCAGAATCCACAGGAAGTGGAAGAAGGCGCAAATGAATCTTTCCCAGGAGCGCCGGAGTTTGAGCTGAATCTCAATGGGAAGAGATTTGCAAAGCTGGGCAACAAAGAGAAGCGGGGGAGAGATGGGGTGAGATGGTGTAGACGGGCCTGTGTGGCCACTCTACAGACTATGTGAGGGTCAAGTAAGAAATGCCAGGCCATCCCTCCCTCCCACCAGGCTGTGTTGACATCAGGATCCCTGTGCCATGAGACTTGCAACAATGGCTGGCCATTACGTTTCCATGCAGCTCACTGCTGTGACCACTTCTGGTGATTTGCAAAAGTCACACTGTCCTGGTCATGTTCACAACAACTCCGAGTTTGTTACTGCCTCTCTTGCCAGTGAGGAAACTGAGACACAGACAAATACATTACTCACACAGATCACTAAGGGAAGGGCTGGCCCTGGCTCCAGAATGATCATCACAGCAGCCTCTAGCCCGACTCTCTTGGGTCCCTATGGCCAATTTGTGACTCCTCTGCCCCTTATGAAATCTTAGATGCCCCCTTTATATGTGTGTGTGTGTGTGTGTGTGTGTGTGTGCAGTGTGCATGCATGTTTTTGCATGTATATAAGTCATGTGAGTGTATGCATGCATGTGGCAGCCCCAAGTTGATGTTGGAAATCATTCTGTCTCTTTATGAGACTGGGTCTCTTAGTCAAACCCAAAGCTCATGCATACGGCAAGTCTTGGCTGCCTCTGGGGACCCCCATCTCTGCTCTGTGAGACTGGAATGACAGGCAGGCCACCATGCTCATGTGGCATTTATGTGGGTTCTGGGGAATCCAAAATCTAGTCTTCATACTGGCCTTTAACCACCAAACCATCTCCCCAGCCCTGGAATCACAGAGTTTTAAACCCAGATGGTCCCCTAGAGACACCCTTGGTCTCTCAGGTGGTGCTGAATCCTGGGAGCAGAAGGAAACCCCTGTTTGAGTTCAGATGTAAGACACTGTTGTCCCCCTGGACACTGGGCCATCATCTCCTATTCAGTCGTCTACAGAATGGCTGATAGGACTCATCCCCCACCCAACACATCTGCTCCTTGGCCCAGGTTTCTGCCCTGTGGATACAGGCTAAGACAATAGACTTCTGGACCATCACAGGCCCCATTCAGTATCCAGGAATCCTGCAGTTCCAGGATAAGCCCCCCAAAGCTTCTGTGACTGAAACCCATGAGCTGAAGGACCTCACCCCTACACCTAGGCTAATTCCAAGCTTCCACTTTGATTTCAGTTTGATTTACTCTAAAGCTGCCACACAGGAAAGTGTCAACTGCCAAACCAGCCTATAACCAGCCCAGCGACAGCTCAACATCCTTACAAGGTTCCTCTCCTCATTCAAAAATGAGAGAAAGGAAGAAAAAAGGTAGTTTTCCCCCTTTCCCTGTTCAATTTCCTCTCCGGTCAAATGAAGGAGAATAACTGTCCTCAACTCTTGGGGCTAGAGTGAGCATGAAGTTCAGTAATGTCTCCAAAGATGGCCAGCACAGGAACTAAGTGTTGTTATAATTGGGCTGTTACACAGCAGTGTCCTGACCACTCCTGGGGAGCAAGCTGCAGGCTGGGGTGTCAGCCTCTAGCTGAGCAGGAGCACAGTACTTGGGAGGAAGCCCTGACTTTGTAAGGATGGCTGATCCCAACTGTGCTACCCCAGGATGGGCATCAAAGTGCCCTTAAGCCCATCTGAATGGCACAGCATGCCTGCCTGTGGTGGAGCGCCATGCATTTCCCACCTCATTTAATAAGTTCAGGGAGGGAACTCACAGCCAAGTTAAGCTCTTTGTCCCAGGTCAACAGCTGAGACGTTGCTGGGTGGAATTTGAACCCAGCCAGACTGACTGCAGCAAGCAGGTGGATAACCACTATACCATACTGCCTGCCAAACCTGGAGGGAGCCTCTCTCAGAAAACCATGGCCGCAGACATTGGCATTGCCTCACCCCGGCCCCCACCGGTCCCACCACACTTGTTGCCTGCTTCCCATCAGATTTATCTTTTCCTTTTTTCTCACTAATTTCCTTTTTCTTTCTCTTAGAAAAGGCATTAGTCCTGAATGAAACCAAGTCACACGCTTGTCCACGGTTGAGAGCTTCTAATTTTGAGAACGTTCATCTTTGGGTAAGTCTCCCCTCCTCAAACCAAAAATACAGTAACATTTGCAAAAGAGAATTTATCTTTACCTAAAACTATAATTAAATGGCTGCTGGCGGTTACCTTGACAACATTATTTTTTTTTTAAGTCCTCCACTACAGCTCCCCACTCTGGATAATACAAACTTGGCAGTCAAATAAGTCAACAGGTTGCCCAGGAAACTGTTGCCTTGACAACCACGAAGATGGAGAGGGAATGGCAGGGTTAGGATGGCATACAAGGGAAGCAAAGGCCTCTTGGCATGGCCACAAGGCTCCCTCAAGTCTCAATAAGCCACCAAAG
>CABHPH010159061.1:0-44484 GCA_902168325.1 Peromyscus nudipes | reverse complement strand
CATTCATTTCTCAAGAGCAGAAATTATTGATAATGAAATTATTTATAATACAATATTTACTCAGATCTGAAAACATGATATCCATATACATGAAAGATGAAATATAGCAGTCTAGCGGCAATTTATTCAACGATCTGTGTCTACAGCCTCCCTCATATGCATTAAAGAGTTACCCAAATGTATTAGTCAAATGATTTTATTAAACATAGTATTAATGGCCAATGTTTAGATAATAAACAGAATAGTAGAGGAATCTTGTTTACTGTCACAAAAAGGGATATCTTTCTTGGGAAAAATTATCAATGAGGTTTTTTTTTTATTTTTTTCTACTTTGAAAACAGGATTAAATGATTAGCTGTTTCTGACCCAGTCATTACCCTTGAGGTAAACTACTGTTGAAAAACAAAAAAACAAAAAACAAAAAAAACCCAGCAGATTTTAAGTGAATGTTATTTAAACTAAGAGAAATAAATTCACCAAACTCTCCATTTGCATGTTGTAAAAATAAAAGTTAAAAGTTAAGATATTTTAGTATCTCATATGGATATTTTACTAAAACATTATAAACAGTGTATGTTATTTTTTCAAGAAATATTTTTCTCTGAATTTTTTACAATCCAAAATTTTCAGAAAAACTGTTAGCTGGAAAACATCTCTTAGATGTTAATTAATTGTTAATTAATCAATATATATCAGATAACTCTGCATAATTCCATAAACCACCTAAAAATCAAGGCAATAAAAATTATTTACTTT
The DNA here is from genome assembly GCA_902168325.1 of Peromyscus nudipes. NCBI lineage: Eukaryota > Metazoa > Chordata > Mammalia > Rodentia > Cricetidae > Peromyscus > Peromyscus nudipes. The sequence goes on along the minus strand of CABHPH010159061.1, from coordinate 43,728 downwards.
TTGCTGGAAAATTTGACCCTCTTTCTCCATAGACAAGTGTGGTGGTATTGTGTTCCCCAAAATATTGTGTACCCTACTAAACTTATCTGGGATCAGAGACAGAACAGCCACAATATTAAACATAGAGGATAGGCAGTGGTAGCACATGCCTTTAATCCTAGCATTCCAGAGGCAGAAATCCCTCTGTTCAAGGATACAGCCAAGCATGGTGACTCACGCCTTTAATCCCAGAAAGCAAGTCTTTAATCCCAGGGAGTGATGGTAGAAGGCAGAAAGATATATAAGGCATGAGGACCAGGAACTAGAAGCATTTGGCTGATTAAGCTTTTAGCTGGTTAAGCTTCAGGCTTTCGAGCAGCAGTTCAGCTGAGAGCCATTGGAATGAGGACACAGAAGCTTCCAGTCTGAGGAAACAAGACCTGCTGAGAAGTTGGCCAGGTGAGGTTAGCTGTGGCTTGCTCTGCTTCTCTGATCTTCCAGAGTTCACCCCAATAACTAGCCTCAGGTTTGATTTTATTAATAAGACCATCTAAGATTTCTGCTACAGACAAGTAGATTAAAAAATATGTAGGTGAATATACAAATGGCTATAAATAAAACAGTGAAACTTATAAATCGTTGAATTATAAAAGTTAAATTAGAAACTGATACCGGTTGCTAGAGTGATAAATGCAATAAGCACAATTTGTTGCCATGACTTGGGAATTCCAGGCTGTCCTTTTTTTACCTATACTGGTTTGGTAAGAATGGGGTTACAATAGTCTAAGCATATTGTAGTATAGCTTCTAAAGGAGATGTTTATAACCATCATAGTGTGTCAAAGGAATAATGACTTCTTCGGCAAAAACAAGACTTCGTTTGGCATAGAGGAGTACAGATTTCCTTCACTTTCTCTGGTTTTATATAGTGAAAAAAAATTATTGTCTCCTGGGAGTATGAAATAGTACAATGAAAATGCACCTTGTGTATATTATGGGGTAGCTCAGATTGTTTTCCTGAATTTGAACATCCTTACATAAAATATCTTTTGTGGTCTAATGACCATGAAGATATACTTAAATAAATCACTGAGCCAAGACATTTATATATTGAGCTCTTCTTAATAGGATGCATACAACTTGGAAAAACAGAAGAAGATACTGCAGTGTGAAGAAATCCATTAATGTCCTTCCTTCCTCTTTATCTATTTTCTAAGCAAATTCTCATGGAAAGAAACTAATTAATTCCATTAGGAGTCATTCAAGCTGTTAGACAGAAAGCATTGTGGCACATGTTAAAATCCTTCCCTTGCATTCAGAAGCACAAATGCTACTAAAAAAATAGATTACATGAAGATCCATTACTGAAAGTAATTGAAGCAATATGTATGAGCAAATGTCTAAAATACATGTTGTTCAGAATCACAAAATATGCTTAATCATAAGATAAAGCACTGTAATATCTCAAAGCTTTGAATAGTTTTGAAAAATAATGCAATATTTAATAATTATATACATATTTCTTTCTATGTTTCAGGCTCTTTTAGTATTGTTATGAATGTTAATTAACTTAATAACAATAAAGATATAATAAAATAATCCATATTTTTTTATGGATACTACTAACTGGATTTATTTGAGTTATATTTTTTCATTTTTTTATTAAGAAATTTTCTATTCACTTTACATACCAACCACAGATCCCCCCTCTTCCCTCTTACTACCCCCCAGCCTCCCCTCAACCCACCTCCCATCTCCACAGTTTCCAAATCAAGGTCTCCCATGGGAAGTCAGCAGAGCATGGCACACTAAGCTGAGGCAGGTCCAAGCCCCTCCCTCTTGCACCAAGGCTGTGCAAAGTGTCACACCCTAGGCACTGGCCTCCAAAAAGCCCGCCCATGCACCAGGGACAGATCCCGATTCCCCTGCCTGATGTCCCCCAAACAGTTCTAGCTAAACAACTGTCTCCTGTATCCAGAGGGCCTAGCCTAGTCCTATGGGGGCTCCATAGCTATTAGTCCACAGTTCATGGGTTTCCATTAGTGTGGCTGGTCATCTCTGCACATTTTCCCAGCAGGATCTCAACAACCTCTGCCCACAGAATCCCTCCTCCCTCTCATTGATTGGATTACCGGAGCTCAGCCTGGCGCCTGACTATGGATTTCTGCATCTGCCTCCATCAGTCACTGGACAATGGCTCTGTGATGACAGCTAGGGTATTCACTAGACCGGTCACCAGAGTAGACCAGCCCAGGCACCCTCTTGACCATTGCCAGTAGTTCAAGGTGGGATCATCCTTGTGGATTCCTGAGAGCTTCCCCAGCACCCTGCCTCTTCCTATTCCCATGATGTCTTAATTTATCATGGTATCTCTTTCCTTGCTCTCCCACTCTGTCCCTTTTCCAGCTCGACCCTCCCATTTCCTTATGTTCTCATCCCCCATTTATTGCAGTCCATTACATCCATTACTATACCTCTATTACAATAGATGTAGATCTACAATAGATGTAGATCTCATCTATTTCTCCTTCACTGGGCTATCTATGTGTCTCTCTTATAAAGATATAATAAAATAATCCATAATATTTTTAAAGGAGAAAGTATACAGTTAGATCAGTAGCAAACTGCAGAAGGATCTGGAAGGACTTGGGAAAACGTATTTTTTTTTTGATTTTTGAAGAATAAACTAAATTTTACTAAAATAATAATATAATAATAATTTATAAATATGTTTGGTAACATCCTGGCTGTATGACTAAAAATCTAAAGTAAGGTAAGATTTCAAAATTATTCACAATCCTTTTGGCAATTAAGTGCCAGATTTTGTATTTGAATTGTCCCACTCGGATAAAATCTAGAGGATAAAGTAGAAACCAACATTAATGAAATTTCTAAATCATGTGTCTTAATAAAACCCTATATAACTTAATTTATGATGTAGAATATTGTATTACATACAAACCAAACGCAATGTAAATATAGAAAGAATTCCTGAGTCATAAGGGTGGGAAATTATCTCAAATCTAAACCGTGAAGTTCTGTATTTAATAATTTCTTGTTTAGGGAAAAGTATTAACCTATGGACAAAGGCAAAATCAGTAAGGAAAGACAGATGTGTAATTTTTATTAAAGATAAATCTTATTTAAATGAGGAAAATTCAATAGACACATTATTAGAGAAAATACATACAATGATGGATAATTTCTGTATTGAATGATTTTATTCTATGTATTATTAAAAGTTAATATTTGTTCACACAGTTAATAATAGCACTAACATCAAATAGAGTGTATTTTTTTATTTTTTGAGATCAGAATATACTTTCAACACTTTCTGCTCTCCATTCTTTCCCTCCAAAACTTCCCATGCAATCCCTCTTGCTCTATTTTGAAATAACGACCTTTCTTTAGTTATATGTATTCACATATTTTTATATGTACGTATATGAGTGTGTCTGTGTGTGTTCTTGTATTTCTAAATAAATAAATACAACCTGGTTAATCCATCCATATAATGTTGCATCTATGTATATTTTCAGGGGTGTTCTCTTTCCTTGGGAAGGCTGACTTCTCGCCCTCTTTGGGTCCTTTTTTGCCAGTTATTCTTTGTCTAGGATGGAAGACTTGGGAGCCTTCTCTGTTCACTTTAGCAGGTGCATGAGTGCTTTCCTGGTTCAGACCACATTTAGGCAGCCATCATGGTTGGACCCAAGAATGCAGCATCTGACATTTCTAGAGACACAATTCACAGCAAACTTCCTGTTTGTCTGGCTCTTACAATTTCTGCACCACCTCTTCTGCAATGAGCACTTTAAGAATATTTTTGATGTCATTATCCTTTTTTGTTTTTTGTTTTCTCCAAGACAGAGTTTCTCTGTGCAGCCCTGACTACCCTAGAATTCATTCTGTAAACAACCAAAAGATGACATGTAAAATATATTTGTTTACTAATAAACACCATACAAGGTTTGAAAAATAAATGGCAGTTTATAAAATGTATACTTTTAATCTAAGATCAATTAAAAATATATCAACGTTAAATTTTAAGTCCATTATAAATCAAATAAATAAGCAGTTTCACATAGTTTTGCTGAAGTAAACACTAAGATGGATTGATACATTACAATAAGAGATAGTGATCCTAATGAAATTAGAAAAGTAACTTGTCAGTTCAACGTAAGTGTGGTAACCATTACAATGCAAAGGGTATCCTATGATGTCAGATGTTAAAAAAATAAGAGCTAGTGAGCCCAGACGCAAATTGAAGACACAATGTAGTAGGAATTTTTTAGTATTGATTCACTTAAAACAGAAACTCAGGCCACATATGGTGAATATTTCCCATATCTATGCCCTTAAGCATTGGAAGTAGATGATCTACAGTTCAAGGCAAATCTTGGCTATATAACTAGCTTATGGTCAGCCTCAGCAATTTGAGACCAACCCACAACTTGTTAAAGTGCCTAGAAGAGCACACCATGGGCATTGCAACTCCAATTTGTATATATACATATATGGATACATATATATACACAAGTATATACAAAACAACCCCTACACCTGAGATTCAGGGAACATCTTAGAGGAGGAACAAAAAAACTGTCAGATCCAGAGGACTAAGATATAGGCCATTAGATAGTATCTATTATATATATTATACAGGGAATTTACTCCCGCGAAATCTCAAAAACTTGGTCTCCTAAAGAAGTTAAGTCCTGCATAATGATGTTAGTGGGCATGCCAGTGTGGATGGGAGAAATGTCACAGGGACTTATCCTTAAGTAAAAAATAACAGGTCACTAATGACTACTTAGAGAGGGACTATTCATTTTTCCCATAGATGAGCCACCTATTTGTTTTATTCAATGCCAAGTACTCAGTGTTCAACACATATACTTGTGAATAACTCCAAAGGGACTCAACCTGTTCTCTCTCTTTCTATCTCTTTTTCATCTATCTATCTGTCTATCTGCCTGTCTGTCTGTCTATCTATCTATCTATCTATCTATCTATCTATCTATCTATCTTCATCATCATCACCACCACCATTTATCATCTATCTTCTATCTATACATCTGTCTACCATCTGTGCATCTATGTTTATGTTATGATGAAGATTCAAAAAGAGCACATGAATTTGAGAGGGAGCTGGGGGACACAAAGGAGTTAGATGGATAAGAAGGAGGGATGCAAATGGTATGAATACAGTATGTATGTAGAGAATTTTCAAAGAATTAAAATAACAAAAATAATATATATAATATTTTAATTATATAAAATTAGCTTAATTAATAAAAATAGCTTAATTAATGTAAGCACACTAGTATTTATTTGCTCAATTAGTTTTGTGAGTATAATATATATAATGGTTTGAATAAGACTGGCTACATAGACTCATGTATTGAGTGGCATTAAAAGATTTGGAGATAGGGCCATGTTGGAGGAAGAATGTCACTGGAGGTCGGTTTTGAAATTTCAAAAGACTATGCAAAGTCCAATGTCGCTCCCTCTTCCTGATGCTGGTGGGTTAGGAAGTATAACTCTCAGCTACCATGTCTGCCTGCACACAGCAATGCTTCCCTCCATGAAGATAATGGCCTAAAGCACAGATGTGAGCATTCCCCAATTAAATGATTTCCTTTTATAAGAGTTGCCATAGTCATGGTGTTTCTTCACAGCAATAGAACACTTGCTTAGACTATGTACGTACAATAAGTTACAGTTGTCTTCATAGATACTATTTTGGGCATGATAATGACTTCCACACTCCATCCCTATTAGCGCTTTTCTTACTCATTCAGGGTAATAGCTTACTTTAAAATATCCTGCTGGAAGTTGTAAAGTTTTGTTTATAGTACTTCATTTAATCTAGAAAATAAAGATGTATTGTGCAATATAGTTACTATTCATTAACCAAGCTTTGAAATACAAAAAAAAAAAAAAAAGGCACAGTATGTGGTTGGTTAATGAGAAGCATAAGGCCACCTGTTAAAACTTGGCATAGTATTTTGGGTATATTTTCTCTTTGGTGTCGTTTGCAATTACTCATTGATCGTACTGTTTCATGGTATGTGACATGTCCTTGCTTTTGTGTGTAGGAAATTGTAAACCTCATTTAGCTTTCATTTATCATAATTAATTATTTATAAATTAATACTGCATCTGTTGTTTCTACATTAGACTTAGCAATTAAAATGTTTTCATATTTAAAGTAAAGTGCAATTAGGGAAACAATAATATTTGTAAAAATATACAGGTAGTATGTAAATCAAAGAAATACATTATTATTATCAAAATAAGCTATTTAGAATTATTAATATAAGAGGATTTTGAATTTCTTAATTACTAAATTGTGCAGTATTTTGAACATTATATAGAATAAGCATAAACTCAAAAAGAGGTTCCTGGGAAGGGGAAGAAGGGTCAGTGGTTACAAATGCTTGACTGTCTTCTAGAGGACCTGGGTTGAGTTCTCATATCAATGTGAAGCAGCTCACCACTGCCTGTAACTGCAGTTCCCAGGGAGCTATCATTCTCTCCTGGCCACTTTGGGTACCTGTACATGTGTGATATACAGAGACACACAGAAATAAAAATGTAATATAAACAATAGATTATGATGAAATATTTTTCTTCTCATGTTTAACTTAAAATATTAAAATCAAACACCAAGGCCAGGACAGATGGTGGGAATAAGTGGAGGTAACAGAGAGGGATAAATACAATCAAAGTACTTTATGTGCCTGTCAGAGTAACGATGTAGAAAGTGTCATAGTAAAATTCACTGTTATGTCCACGTGTGCCAGAAGATTACAGCAAGTTTGAGGGCAGCCTATGCTGCATAGTGAGTCCCCATGTAATTCCCTACAACTCCAAAGATAAAAGTAAAAAATCGAGAGAAATGTGAGATCATGTTAACCTTAAATAAAGTACTTCTCAGAAAATTTTTATATGAAAATGTTTCACTAGCATCAATTTTTCTTTTCACTTCTGCTCTAGAAAAATAAAATATTAATTCATTCCTTTTAGGAAATGTCTAGTCATGATTGTTCTTCAGAAGAATGCAACGATGTTTGTATAGGGCTGAGAAGCATCATATTCCCCTTTTCTCATCTTTATTAAAAATTATATGAGTTTTGATCACACTGCTACTTTTGGTATGTTAGAGAAACACTGTGTGCAAAGTGTGATGAAATCCCATCGCTATGAAATAGTTAACATTAACTGTATTTCTGTGATGAGTAAGCTAGAATTTAATGATGTCAATGAAACAACAGCAGAGTAGGAATAATAAGATTTCAGAATACTTCTCCTTACTTCTTGTTTGTAACAGTTAGGAAAATGATGGTGCCTAATGAAGGGAACTTCTCTTTCTGCACAAACCAAAAAGAAAAAAGTGCAAATGTTTCAAAAAGTGCACAGGTTTCATAATGGTTGTTTATAATTTATTTTTAACTATATAAAATCATTACTTTAATTTTCATTTTTATCCTCTCTTAAAAATAGGAATTTAGTAAGCTTGTCAAATACAGGAAATATTTTAAACATCTGCATTATACAAAAATATCATCATTTTAAATTAAAAATTAATTTGAATTCTCTTTTTTAATTTAAATAATAATATATAATAATTAGTATAAAGATATACGTTATACATTAATTAATAATAATACATTTCTTACCCAAATGATCCTTTGGGAATTGAATCATCATGGAGTAATTATTATGGTAATATAGCTCGTAAAGTTCATCCTGTTTTAGTGCACAACCATTGGAAAGAGGAAGATTTATGCTCAGCCTCAAATTATTAACCCAGTAAAGGAGAGGACGGCACATCTGCAAGAGTGGAATTATTGGCTATGCAATCTGTTTCAAGATACTCATAATTAAATTAAATGCTAATTGATTTTCTGCAAACCCTTTTTTAAGAAAGAGAAAAGCATACTGGTCTCATAAAAGTAAAACAAATCAAATCAAATTGAAACGCATTATAGAGCAAGACAATTTAAGAGTGATAGATAAACTTGGAAATAAAGTCAATTTTATCAGTGGGTTTGGGATGTATTAATTGTTAAATAACTAACAAAACAGGTAAAGTATGTACAACTGTCACGCCTCTTTCAGTGATAGTATCCTATACTTTCACCTATGATCACTAAATTGTAGACTGGATGAATCCTCTGGACTATATCCCCTGGAAGGAGTGTACATATGATTTGTGGATTAATATATGCACCAAAGAAACCATCAAAATGGTCTTTGAAGAATATCGGTAGTCTCTTGCTTTTCAATGTTCATAGATTTTAATACTCAAAGTCTATACCAATATTTTCATAATATCCATTTATCCCATATCATATTTATGGATTGAATTAGAATACATTGAAGATCATTTATCTTTTTTGTATGTCCTTGATATATTTTCTACATTTATAGATGCCTATGTACAAATTATATGCACACTACTTGAAGAAAAATAAAAATACCATCCTAAATCAGTAGTAGAAGTCACCCAAATCTGTTCTCACTTGCTGCTCCATAGATATCCACTATTGCAAATTGTGGCTGCGTAAGAGAACAGCTCACACTACCCATGGCAGTTGTTTAAAGAGGAATAAAATATTTTCTTATCTCAACAAACAGCCCGAAGTGAGTCCTGTTAGGTGGAGCTCCACCACAATTGTCCATAAATTATTTTATGTGCTCTGGGTTTTCCTCACTTTCTTGATGGAACTTGGGTTATTGGCACATGAAAATTGTAGCATAGTACGCTATGGAGAAAACATTTGCGGTGTCCATATATTGTGCACAGCACTTCCTCTCCTATTTTCTGAAAGCTACCCCTATGTTTGCTCCTACCTCTAATGCTTCTTGAAACCTGGTAAGGAAGGGCAGGTTTTGTTTTAAAGCTTCCTAGTTTCGCCATCTCACACAGTTACTTGCTTGCTGAGAATACTGCCATTATTTCATGTACTTTGGCTTGAAAACACAGCGCTACAGGTTTTAACTGACTTTTACTGATCTATTTTGTGATCTTACCATAACTGTTACTTTTCTGCTACTAAACATTAGAGCTATATAAAATTGCTTGAGCAATGCTGTACATGACTTGATGTTTATTATATTTATATTCAAGACTTTTTCACATATCAAATCATTGAGTAGGATTATTGACCTGCAGCCCTATCTGAATATTCAACTGGGAGGTCAATGTCAAAACTCATCTTTCTTATTAATTATTTTGTTTTAACAAATTTCTGTTCCTACTGATATTGAGACTTTTTAAAAAATTTAACACTATCAGTCAGTGGTTTCTAGTCATGTACATGATTTTAAAACATCCTTTGTTTTCACACATTTGTTACTGTAATTTTTTTCATGAATAAAAAATTATACTTATTTCTCTTAACTGATTTGTTCAAATATTTAAGTTCAGAAATTAGTTTGTATTTCTTTTAGAACTAGGATCTTTTGGCTCTTCTTATATAGTAACCTGGGTAATGATATGTATTTTTTCATCAATGTTTAAAATTCTCTTCACTATCATTTAATTAAAAATTTAAGCTTTACTCTTCAAATTTATAATGTATTTCCTATTTTTGACTCAATAAATTAGAGGATTATTTGGAATTTGTAATAATTATTGAGCATTAATATGGAATGTTAAGCTTTGGTGAGTTCAATTTTATATTTTTGACTCTATATATTTATCTTTCAAAAGTCTCATTCAGCTTTTATTTGTACTTTCATGTTGTTTCAAAAATAATTGATTCTCATAAACTTACCAATTTAGATTGAAGAAACCAGCTTGCCTCCATCTTAGGCTTAAAAGCCATCCTACCAAACTAGGTTCATTTTTTTTATTAAGAATTTTTTTTATTCATTTTACATACCAAAGATCCCACTCTTCCCTCCTCCCATCACCCCCAGCCTACCTCTCCTAAAACCCCATTCCCTCCTACAAGAAGGTAAGGCTTCCCATGGGGAGGCACACTTAGTAGAGGCAAGTCCAAACCCCTCTCCCTGCCTCAAGGGTGTATGAGGTATCCCATCAAAGAAATGGACTCCAAAAAGCCAGCTCATACACCAGGGATGGACTCTGATCCTACTTCCAGGGAAGCAGATCATGCTACACAACTGTCTCCCTATGTGGAGGACCTAGCCCAGTCCCAGGGAGGCTCCACAGCTATTGGTCCATAGTTCATGTGTTCCCATTAGTTTGTTTTGGTTGTCTCTGTAGGATTTCCCATCCATGATCTTGATGCCCTTTGCTCACAGAATCCCTCTTTTCTCCCTCCACTCAACCCCTGAGAGCTTGGCTTGGTACCTGGCTGTGGATTTCTGCATCTGCTTCCATCATTTACTGGAGAAAGGCTCTATGATGACAGATAGAGTATGTGGGGGAAGGGCCTATGAAGCCGGTGCTAGTAAAGCTGGCCCCAAGGAAAGTGTAGAGGGTGGAACCCAAGTTATTTACAAAAAAAAATTTGATTGGAGCTTCAGGTCAAGAAAGATGATGTCAGTACATGATTCCCTCATAGACAACATTGTAAATATTGTAGACTAGGCTCGTGGTTGGGTAACTTTTAAGCTGATAGGTCCAATGGGGCATTTGCTCCACCCCCCCCCCCCCCCCCCCCCCCCCCCCCCCGTCTTGTTTTCTTTAAAAGGAGTTTGTTGTTTTTAAATAAATGAGTCCTTGCCTGACTTGGCTCCCTGCTGAGTCTGATTGTCTCCTAGGGAAATGGTCTCCTAGGGAAAAGGGAGGCTGGGGAACAGACAAGCAGTGCATTTACCTCTCCTTGATTCCAGGTCTCCCTTCTTAGGGGACCTAAGTTCCTGGTGGAGCAGGACCCCACAAGGGTACCCACCAATCTGATTACTGGAGTAAGCCAGTTCAGGTACCCTCTCCACCATTGCTAGTAGTCTAAGCTGGAGTCATTCTTGTGGATTCCTGGGAACTTCCCTAGCACCCGGTTTCTCCCCATTCCCATGTTGTCTCCTTCTATCATGATATCTCTTTCATTGTTCTCCCTCTCCATCCCTGTTCCAGCTTGACCATCACGTTCATTCTTATTTATGATTAAACCTCTGTCTTTCAAGGATTGGGCTATGCCCCACATGTAACCTTAACTACAAATGGCTCTGTACTACCTGTTGCAGGAATAGTTATCATGAAGGAACTAACATAGTTGCCTCCACTGCCATCCCAGGATGGAACTAACTTTGTCTTTGTTTCAATAATTTGTTTATAACCATCTTGCAGTCCTATACTTGTTTCAAAAGGTTACATAACCAGTTATGACTGCATTGTTATAGCTAACTGTTGTTATAACTACCTTGTTATGCCCACCTTGCAATGATGTCTTTGTTTCAGGGGGTCTTTAGGACTAACTTATTATGAGGTACTGCTCCTGCCAAATCTCCCATTTAGAAAAAACCTACCCAGGGGCTCTATGAAAATCTTGTCTTCCTCATATCTAATGCTGATTTCTTAAACTCCACCTTAGGGGAAGTCAGCTAATGCACACAGATAAAACAGCCTGTTTTAACTAGTTGCTTTCTTTAAGTAATTTGCGTGATGATTTTGGTCAGTGGTCTTTCTCCTTCCATCATTGAGATTAACAATATATTGTATCAGTGGCATTGCTATATTTTCTAATTGACATACAGATAAGAATATACTCAAACTAATTTTGTTGGAAACTAAAACCATAATATATAAAGAGAATTTATTGATTCCCGTTCTTTAATGACATACAGTATTTTAGTAACTTCCATCACATAAATCTGCCTGTTGCCTGCTATCACAACCTCAAGATTTGGTTAGTAAGTTTTTCTTGGGGTGGAAAAAAAAAGCAGTCAACAAAAAGATTTCTCCTTGGTAAAGAAAACCAAAAAACACAGTAAGGGCTCCTGTAGAATGTGAAGATTTTTTTCAATTCACCAATTATCTTTGTTTGTATAAAATAGTTGTATTACTTTTAAATTATTTTTTTTCTTGCCATAGTCTCTCAAGAGAGGAATTAGAACCCAATTGAGAGTGTGGGCCCCTTCTTATTGCTTTCTGATGAAGGGGGCATTATTTAACATCAGAAGTCAGCAACCAGGCTTTGGGATTTCCAGACAGGAGGAAGACAGAGGTGAAGAATAGATTTTTTTGTGGCCATCAAACCCCTTTTTATGTAAACCCACTTCCTCAGGTGAAAAAACCCTGTTTCCAGGAAGTCTATTAACAAGGAACTCCTAGTCAATTCATCAATAGGTGGCTATGTGTATCTGTGAAATGAGTGGAACTGAAGTAAATAAAGTATTATGTCCTGAGCATCAGCTAGAGACTCACATTCCATCCTTCTGTTTGAAATATGAACATACATATTCTTAATATTCCCCCCAACTATCCACTTATCTATCACAACACACACACACACACACACACACACACACACACACACACTATTTACTTCATATCTTCTTCTTCTTTGTCATCCTCTGATAAGCCACCAAACTACTTTAGTGCTGCCTCTATGTGCACAGAGGAGGCATTATCCATTGAAGCATATAAAACAGTGGCCATATTCTTAATACAAAAATAAATAAAAAATAAATATGGAAGAAAAGAAAAGAAAGATTGCTTTTTCCATTACCCATTTTTGCTTGCTTGGTTTGGACAAATTCTGTTCAGGTAACCAGAACTACTATGAATTTATAAGTGATGCAGTCCTGTCATGTTCAAAAGACACCCTATCATAATCTCAGATTGAAAAGAAACTTGGACAAATGGATAACTGTGATGTCTATTAGCGTACCAAAGTGCATGCTGGGATCTAGGCTCTCTGTGAGTACCTGTTACAGAGTCCTTGCTGGCATCCTGACTTCCTTCAGTCCTGTTCATCCTGCCACTTACCCTAAACTCCTCCAGCTCATCGCTTCTCTTCCCCCAGCATGAGAATCCCCATCTAAAACTGCCATTTTGCCCAAGTGCTCTTTTTGTCGCTCACTCCCTTGTTCCCCAGTCCCTCAATTCACTCACTTTGTCTCCTCTTCCTTCCTCCTCTTTCGATCCACCTCCTCTCTTGGCCTGCTGGCCATATTCAGTCTACTATTTTCTCTCTCTGCTGTAGACTCTTCCAGATGCCTCCAGCTATAGTATTCTACATATTTACAATAAAAACCTTCCATCAGCCATACCTTGGACTGGTCATGGCCACAGTTCATTATACACTAGCTTTCCTCACCATCCTACAATAGCTCATCCATTATTTATATGCTCCCTTTTGTAATATTCCTTGAGCCTTGCTGTGGTGATAACAATGTCTGGTTGATTCAATGCTGAGCAAACAGTGTGTTATTTTCAGCATTTGGATCACATGCGTCTCTTTACTGACATCTGCCCACTGCAAATCAAAAAGAAGCTTCTCTACCAAGAAACACTCATACACACACACACACACACACACACACACACACACACACACTGGTAGCTATAAATCTAAATATCTACAGGGAAATTTGATGACATTACCATTTAGCAAAATATCAACACCGGGGTCAGCCTTAGATCCTATATTCTCCCTAGCCTTGAACTATCAACCAGTATTGCTTTACCAAGTAGGAAATTTAATCTTGGAAAGCATAGCTCACATCCAGTAAAAAGCAGCCATTTGCCTCATAACAGTTGTACCACTGTTGAACCAGTGAGAAGATCATTTCTGGAAGTTGAGTATTGTAGCAATCAAGGTCCATGCTACTGTTTTTTTTTTTTTTTTTTTTTTTTTTCTATCTCCACGTAGACCCATCATAGCACCTCTGGTACTATGGAAGCTGTCCAGCTGAGAAGATTTCGTCTGGTCTGTCTGATTAGCTTCTGCCCTTCATGCTACCCAAGGCTGTGTTCTTAGGAATAAATAAGGTCATATAACACAGTTCTGGTGAATACTGATAGGTGATGACAATAGTGTGTATTGTTTTGGAGACTTACATGGGCTCATTTTGACCAAAACTCAGAGGAAAGAATGTGATTTTAATTTAATAGTCCACATCTTCCATGAGTGGCATTTTCTATTCACACAGGGTAATTCTATTTGAAATCTTTTTGTTTCAAAAGTCAGATTTTCAAATTAGGTTACTAATGTATAGACCTCTATAAAGTTTTTACAAATATCCTTAATTTTGGCTAATCCACCCCTACTTCTGCCTTTCCTGCATTTACCACAATCCCTTCCCCATTTAATATGTAACCCAGTTTTCCTTGGTTTTCTTTTATATGACATGTATTCCACTATTCATCCAGTTATATCTCAGTTGGTTTCTTTTGTGTAGCCTTTCCTCATCTTTCAGTTAGTCCTCCTCCCTGTCCCTTGTTGTCACCCACATTTCCCCACCTTTCTCTGTCTTTCCACCCCCAACATTCCACATCTCTACTTTAACTTTACCTGTAATCTACTGTGTGTCTCCGTTAATGTGCTGCTCAAAGGCTCCTCCTAGATTTCACTAGAGCGTCATTCTTAATACGATAAACAAATTTCATTTAGCTGCACATATGAGGGAGAATACTCAGTGTTTATGTGTCTGGGCCTGATTTATCTCACCCACTGTAGTTATTTCCAGTTCTACCCATGGATCTATTTTTTATTTCAATTGTTTTTTAAAGTCGGGTGACATTCAAGTACGTGTATGTGCTCCATTTCACATTTTTCTTTTCTACCCATTTGATGTTGGCAACAAGTTTGATTGCAATTTCTAAGTATGCTGAAGGGACTGGAGTGTAAGTATCTCCTTAGTGAGATATAAAATAATTTTTTGTTTTGTCTATAAATATAAATTTAATAAAGCATTAACATCTAAATATCTAAATTATATAAGGGAATATTAAATAAAACATAGATAAACAAAGCCTGAAATACAAGTAGCAAAATTTGCTACCTGTATTTATTACATTAATAAATTGTAATCATTAACTACACACACACACACATATGTATATATATATATATATATATATATATAATGTATGCACATTTTCTTTCCAAAGGAGACCTACAAACGCCTAGCACTTGTGAAAAAAAATTCAACATCACTGATCTTAGGAGAAATGTTAATCAAAACCTCAGTTGAAGATTACCTCACTCTTGTTAAAATGTCTGTTGTCAGAAAGACAAATGATAACAAGTTTTAGCAAGGGTATGGAGAAAGGAGAAAATGTGTATGCTGTTAGTGGACGGTGAATTAATAGAGCTATCCATTATAGATCTTCACTACAAGTCATTGCACCATTATTCACAATAGACAAGGTACTGACTGCCTGGTTATTTTTCAGTGAGATATTGGGCTAAGAATTATGGAATATGCAGGTGTATATATGCACATAATGAATTACCATGCAGTCTTTTTACATAAGAAAACATCTGCCATGCATAATAATATTGATGAACTCAAGGGACATTATGCTAAAATAGGTAAGTTAAATATACAAAAAATATGGTATCATCTCATGCAAATACAATCTAAAAAATGTTGAGCTCATATAAAAACAGAGTTGGTGGAGACAGGAAATGAGAAGTTGTTGGAAAAAGTACCAAGTTTCAGTTACATTTAGGAAGAACTTACTGGTGACAAGTAAGTTCTGGGACACTGATCCTCAGCATGATAATTACAGTTAATAATACTGTATTGTGCACTTGATATTTTCTGAGAACAGAAATTGTGTCCTCATCACATGTGTGCACACAAATGTAACTACACACAATTATGGAAATGCTATTTAGCTTGATTGTTGCAATCACAATCAGGCATCTGTTGAAATGTCTCCTTGTATACCTTTTCTTACATAGTTTCAACTTTCATTTACGTTCTCATAAAGACAGAAGTAAACAACACACAAATGAATAATAACCTTTGGAAACATCTAGAAATTCACTACTCAGACTGTATTTAAGGAAACTGGCATTTTCAATTATTGACTATTATCATTTTCCTAGTGCATTTTTTAGCTCGTTATAATCTGTGGGTTTTCTTCTTGCCTACCTCTTCTATTTATAACAGATCTTATTCATCAACTTCTTGGCAATCTTTAGCGTTAAGCACAACTCTGACCTCTAAGTTTCTTATTCATTCATATTTCATTTTGCCTCTTTTGTTGTTTGACTTGTATTCCCACCATAGATTTTTTATTTCTTTTTAAAAATTTATTTATTATTTTGTGTATGTCCATATAACTTAGTGTATACGTGGCATCACATATTGCAGGTACTTGACGAGGCCATTAGAAGACTTCAGATCCCCTGGAACTGGACTAAAAACAGCTACCAGCAGCATAATGTGGATTCTGGTGAAAGAACTCTGGTCCTCCGGGGAGGACTAAGTATGCTTCATTGTTGGGCCACCTCTCCACTCTTTGGAATCTTTCAGTTTATTCCTCTCTTACTACTTTAAGATACTCAGTTTCTCCGCCATCACTGACCTTCTGTATGAGAAGCTTCACAATATTGTGAGTTCAACTACAATTTTATTATTCACTGTGAATTTGTTCATACATACTTAGTGAGGTCCCAGGGAATATCGATGTTATGTGATAATTAGTGATTGATTGTAGGTAATAAGTGTTCCATCTCTTTAAACTTTATTTCTAATTTAAACCCAATCATCCTATATTTCCTACAAATAGCTCTGCTCAGCATCCTGGCACTCACAATAATTATTTTCCTAGTTTTTAATTCTTTATGCACAAAGAGTTATTTTTCCCCTCAGGCTCATAAATGAAAATTATATTTTCCTAATAAAACACTTCAGTAGTCAATCATCGTACTAGATATAATGTCTGAGCAAACATACAATAGGATTAGACTTCATGGTATCATCTCTTTTCTTTGATGTATACCTCCTTGTTTACTTCTAAACCAATCTTCCCAAATTTCTTTCATGTTTAGCATCCTCTGATCTCTCTGAACACTTAACATTTTTGTCATGATTTCCATTGACTTCACATATTTATATGTATGGACATGAATACCCATTATTAACCCAGGTTCTTCCTTTGTATCCCAATTCTAGATACTAAAACATTTACATCTATCATTTGCAATGTGTAAATTCCAAGTTCTAGTTTATAGTCTACTGAGTGTGAACTCCATGACCAAACGCAACTCAGGGAGGAAAGTTATATGACCAAGTCACAACCAATCACTGGGGAAGTCGTGATAAAAATTCAAGTAGGAGTAGAGGCAGTAGCTATGGAGAAATGCTATTTCCTGGTTTGATCTCCATGAATCACTGAACTTGCTTTTACATAACCCAGAACCACCTGACCAGGGATGGCATTGCCTATCAATCATTACCCAAGAAAATATACCCACAGACTTGAATCCAGCTAAATCTTTTTGGGTATCTGCTCAATTAAGGTTCCTTCTTCCCACATGACTCTCAGGTCATCATCAGGTGAAAAAACTACTCAACACACCCAGTGTTTAAGAGAGTGTCTGTGATCCTATAACATGTGCCTGAAGAAGAAAAAAGTAAACAACACTTTTCTATTATAAGGTAAGCTTTTTATTGATGTCAATTACTCACGCTTTCAATTTATTTCATTATGCTCTCTTTCCGTAATTTTATGTCTTGCTCAAAGAGCAGCCTAAGACAGTATGCGGATTTTTTTCTCAGAATTTCTATACTGAGTGTGGTGAAGCTTCTTTAATTGACGCATTTTTCCTCCCATGTAGAATATATCCCTCAGAGACACAAATACTTCGGTGAATAAAGAGGAAATGGAGATGATAAACTTCCCAGACTCCTACATACACAAATAGCCATAGTCATGTAGTTGTTTTAAATTGGAACTATTTCCACTTTAAATCCAATTCTTTTAGCTGAAATTTGTAAGTTTGGGCTCAGAAAGACATGAGACTAAATGTAAATATGAAGGGAACCACTTTTACATATAAAAAAGGGAGGTCATCTTAAATTCATAAGGCCAGAAATGTATCGGTTTCATTTTCCTTCTCTGTCTTAGACAAAAATAAATTGTGTATTATGCTTACAATTACTCTAAGTCATCATTTACATTTCCTCAGATAATCCAAATCAAAAGAGATGTTTCTGAAGTTTGACTTTTCTTTTTTTTCTATATTTTATATGAGGCGGCTCCCTCCCTTACATGAGTGTGTGGGGTGGTATGTGTATGTGTATAAATATTTGTATACATGCATATGCAGAGGTTAATAATATTGTCTAAATTTTTTAATTCTATTATATGTGACTTTATTTTTTTACCTTTTTTATATGTGGCTTTAGATTAACACTATAAATTATACAAATGACTTTTATATACAGAGCAAAATATCTCATACAGTGGGTATTGACATTTCCCCCAATAATCATTTTTAAAAATAACTATTTATAACCATTTAACTATCTGTTAAGTAAATAAAATTTAAAAATACAGTGCCACTAAGTAAAAACTCCACTGCCAGGAGTGGGTTATCTCGTTGAGCCTTGGTCAAAGATGTCCCAGATTTCCTGCAGACCTCACAGGTTATTGTCAAGGTCATTGGTTATACTTCACAACTTGATGGTAAAGCCTTGTTGTTGAAGAAACAGTTATGTCAGTTAATGGAGAAACTGATGTCACTGGACTTTAATACTTTGATATCTGGACCTTGGTATTCAGTCTCAGGAGGAAGAAGTGACCAACTAAGGGAATAGATCAGATGGCTAGCTATAGGGACGTAATCTGATGGTTTTTAGCGAGGAAAAGGGAATGCTGGAGAAGAGCAATTCCCAGAGCTGTGACTGCCACTCTCAAGCTGACCAGAGTCCCTCTGTCACCCAAAAGGTAAAAGATTTTGCTTTTTTTTGTTGTTGTTGTTGTTGTTTGAGACAGGGTTTATCTGTGTAGCTCTGGCTGTCCTAGAATTCACTCTCTAGGTCAGACTGGTTTGGAACTCAGAGGGATCCACCTGCTTCTTACTCCTGAGTGCTGGAATTAAGGGTGTGCTCCATGACTGCCTAACTCTGCATTCATTTAATAAATTGCTATTAAGTAAAAATAGCAATAATAGTAAGAAAAATATGGATACATATAAATAAACAAATCATCAACTATCCATTATATAGTTTGATGAATATAGGCCACTAAGTGAGTTAACTATTAGAATGCATGTATATGAAAAATAGATTGCGTGAAAAGGAAGATATTCGGGGTCATATTGATTTAATATTTTAAGCATAAATGATCACAGAGTAATTGAAACTTGAAAAAAAACCACACAATTTTCCAAATTAAATTTTGTAGACTCATCCTATACAGACACAACCACAAAAACAAAATTACAGCTATGAAAAGCTAAGTTATTTGCATTTGCTGGAGCTAAAATTATAAAAGGGAGAAGAGCTGTGCAAGATGGTGGATGAATATATATTTTTGTAAAATTAAGTTGTTTGGTTTAAATTTCACAAAGAATTTGAATTAAGTCCCACTCAACAACAGGAAAATAATGGCTGGTACTGGAAATCATACTAACTACTCAGTGCTAGTGAAGTCATAGTTATTGGAGGACAATCTCCAACCTCTAATTTATTTAACTAACATAATTATTGCCAATAATATAAAAATATTTGTCTTTTTACACATCTATATTATTGGCAAGAATCCTGTTAGTCAAATAAATTAGAGGTTGGAGATTGTCCTCCAATAACTATGACTTGCCTGTGGTTTTCTATGTGGTCTCCATCAGTTACAAAGAGAAGTTCCCTTGACGAGACCACATAGAAAACCACAGCCAATCATAATGCAGATTTGTGGATGCCAGTCCCAATAGATACATATAAAAATCACTCTGAGGGTCCAGTAAACATAGCAGAAGAGGAGGCAGAAAGATTGCCAGAACTGTATCATTAGGGAGTTTGCTGTGAGATAGTATCTCATAGTAATATCAGAAGCTATACTCATTAAGTCTCACCAACATGGCTAACAAGATGTGAACAGGCAAGGATGACACTAATTGACATGCCAATGCAAAACTGGAAAAGCCCATTTGGTCTCAACCCCACACAAGTGCTATAGGTGACTAGGAATGCTGAGAGATGGAGAGCTCATCTTTCCCAGGGAAGAACACACCAATCGCACCAATTGGTTGTCTAGTGCCTAACACTAGGCTTAAAAACATATTTACAGGTAATATTATACAGACTTAACAGATTATACTCATGAATATATATGTGTGTATGTGTGTGTGTGCGCATGTGCATATTTTCAAGTAGTAACAATTAGAGAAAAAGAGGCCATGAATTTGAAGAAGAGTGGGAAGAGCTGTATGAGATGGAGTCAACTATTTGAACGGAGGAAAAGGAAGGGAGAAATGTTGTAATTGTGTTATAATTTCAAAGATAAAAAGTTAATTATATATGTAACCAATGTCACCTTCACTTGTTTCAGTCCAAGTAAATTCTATTATTTGAACAGTGAAAAGAAGAGTCCTTAAATGAATTTATCTGGCTATAACTGTTGTCATGTCATCATTACTCAAGTATTATATTACTGATGATGTCAGATATAGATACATGAAAGTTCTCTCTTGCTCTGAAAGCAGTTAAAACTTCATGTATTTTAATGACAAGAATGTATATGCAAGCGATGGCATGTAACGTGTACCTTCCCAAAGTATACGTAACTTAGCTTCATAAAAGATTGTAAGCCATTTGGATATTACTATTCTTATCTCACTGTGAAGATGATGAAATTATGGCCAGCAAGTAATATATGAAGAACTATATGTTTCCAGAGCATGTATCTTTTTAAAAAGTGAAGTTGGTTGTGAGAAAATAGGCATTCTATCTGCTTTATAACTAGATTTTCTCTCTCCTGAGCATTTCTTTGTTACCAGAATTTTTGTGTAATTATTACATGAAAAACAGATTTTGTATATTAGCCTCTGTGATGGGACTTCTTGCTGTTCCAAGTAGAAGATGATTTTTGGAGTTAATTGAATACACAGCTTGAGATCCCATGCAGCTTAAATACAGAAACCTCATGCACAGAAAATAATGTATAAATAAGCTATGCTAAGTAAAGTGTGAATGGAGATGAATTGGCAGAAGACAAGGAGTTTTGCTTTACAGATATTATAAAGTGATCAAACATTCTTAACATCTGATATATGGAAATGACTAAGGGCATCACTTCTGCTAAGTAAATGCTCGTCATCTCAAGCAAACACACAAGTAGGAGGAGCCACGTGACATCTCAAGCAACTCACACTCTAGAGTCAGTAAGAGATTATTATGCTTTCTCTTATGCAATATATTACTTTGGCAAACATTTGTTTTCTGGGTAAGCAGTATCAGTTTCTTTGTTTTGCAAGTGCTAAATCTGGTACTTTGTGAAATTAACAATAGTCCTCAGAATACAATCACAATTGCTAACTGATCCATAATCACCTATGTTACTACACAATTTCTTTTCTCTTTCTTTTATTTCATTTGTTTTCTTTTCTATTCTCTTCCATTTTTATCTCTTTTCCCTTTTGCTCTCTCTTTTCCCCTTTTTTCTCCTTCATCTTTCTCTTCCCTTCTCTCTGCCTCCTCTCTCTCTCTCTCTCTCTCTCTCTCTCTCTCTCTCTCTCTCTCTCTCCTTGTCAATTTATTGACTTTGAGACTGGCTCTGTACGTAGTCATTGCTCTCCTAGAAATCATTATGTAGAACACACTGGACTCCAACCTACAGAGATCTGCCTGCCTCTGCCTCGCCTCCCTCGTGATAGGATTAGAGGTTTGTGTCACCATGCCTTGTGACTAAAATATTTTTAGCAAATTTTCTCTCCCGTAAGATCATCTAAGAAATCACTTTTTAAAAAAGAACCTATCTAAAAGCTAAGCTTACAATAGTGTAGCATGAATCTTAGAGGTCTTATTAATAAAATCAAGCCTGAGGCCAGTTATTGGGGTGAATGCTGGAAGATCAGAGAGATAGAACAGGCCACAACTTCCTCACCTCGCCAATTCTTCAGCTGATCCTGTTTCCTCAGACTTGAAGCTTCTGAGTCCTCATCCAGAATGAATCTCAGCTGAACTGCTGCTAGAAGCCTAAAAGCTTAACCAGCCAAATGCTTCTAGTTCCTGGTCTTCATGCCTTATATACTTTTCTGTCATCTGCCATCACTCCTTGGGATTAAAGGCTCAGTTCTTGGGATTAATGGCGTGTGTCACCATGCCTGGTTGTTTCCAATGTGGCCTTGAACTCACGGAGATCCAGAGGGATTTCTGCCCCTGGAATGCTAGGATTAAAGGTGTGAGTACCACCATTTTCTAGCCTCTGTATCTAGTGGCTGTTCTGTTCTTTGACCCCAGATAAGTTTATTAGGGTGCACAATATTTTGGGGAACACAGTATCACCACACAGTAGTAAAGTTTTTATTTGATGAATGAATATAACAAACAAGTATGTAGCAGAGTATTAATGAAAAAGAAAAAAGTGTGAAGGTATAATGTCTCCAATGTTATTTTTAAGAAGGTCTCCATATGTAACATATAGAAAGATTATTCAAAGGTTCCTCAAAGAATGGCAGCAAAGAAAGGAAGCATTTATACAAACATATCAACCTTTAGCTCTTATGCTTTTTCTTACATGTTTATTGTATATTACATCATATTGTTTACTTATGATATGTATAGGTTTCTATAAATATAAGAAATAAGTGTATACATAAATGTGAATAAGTATGTATAAATACACTAATCTAATTTTATATATTTGTGTAGATTCTAAAATAAATTTTAATTCTGCAAGGAAAAACAAATTTATATCTACTAAAAACTTTATCTTCTACTTCTTATTCTCTTTACAACAATTAGTTCACAAAGAACTATTTCATTGATAGATAAGGGTAATTACATATAAGGAAGCATAAAGCATAGGATATATTAAGACTTGCACACATAATTGTTAGAAAAGTACTTACACATATATTTTATTCACCTGTGTGTGTTTGTGTACTCACAGAATTAAATATGTGCATTTTATCCATATTCCAAAAGGTTATTCCAAAAAATCTCAATCATAGTCCTGGGAGATATTGCAAAGCTATCATCTCTAATTCCTTCCTTCTCATTTAGGTCATTAATTTCTGATCTAGCATACCCATCTGCTAACTTACTTTCCAGATAGTGAATAAAAGTAGAGGATATTACCTTTGCTAATGCCTCTTAGCAATGTTCCTACGATAGCTGTATAGATTTCCTCCTGGTAGCAAAATATTGCACGGAACATAGGAAAAGTCAATTCTGATACATACAAAAGAAATCCATATGAGAAGACAGAGAGATGTTATTTGATAGACAAAGACAGACAGCTAATGGGATGGAGAGAAACATAGATATGGTTTGTGTTTTGGATAAATGTTTATGTGTATGCAAGCTGCATGTCCAAATGTGTATCCATGCTTAGGAAAATCAAAAGACAATGCCGGGTTTGTTCCTCATGTAGCATATATTAATTGTTATGGCATTGCTCATCAGCCTGAAACTTACTAATTAGATGCTGAATGGCCAGCAAGTTCAAAAGCCTGGACTTTCTTCAGTTACTTAGTGCTAAGGTACTAATAGGAACCATCATACCAATAATTTTGATATGGGATATAGGATCAAGGACAAATCCTCATGCTTGCAAATAAGCGCTGTACTGATTGAGAACATAGCAAGGAAACTTTCCTAGACTCTAGGAACTGTTCTAGTTCAAAATAAAGATTATATTTAATTTTAAATTAAGTATCATACTTGGTTGTGTTTAATCACCTTATGTCCTAAGAGTCAATATGAGATTTATAAATGCTGACCTAAAGCTATAAGTGTAACATGCATGTGAAGAAACCAAATACTTAAAGATTTTATAAATCTTATATTGTAGATATCTTTGTATGACCTGTAGAATAGTGTATTCTAAATAACATTTTTAAAGTTTCAGATATTTATATAACACACTTGATTATGTTCATCTGCCACTATGTGCCTTCAGTCAGCCTAGTACCTCACACATTCCTCCAAGCTTCATATCCTCTTTTTTATTTTTATTCTCTTTTCAGTATGAATAACCTTCTGAATCCAATTAGTGCTATTGACATTCACAAGGATTTGGTTATCAGCTGGAGCGTCAGCAACCTACCAGTTACAATATCGAGCAAAACTGATTCTTCTTCCTTAAGCAGCCATCATTTACAAAAGCTCATCCTACAGAGCTGGAGTTTCTGGGGAACCTTCATTATCAGTGCTAGAATACTGACAGTCTTGGTTCTGTGCAAGGCTTGTGCAGGTAGCTGAAACTACTATGAGTTCATATATGCAGCAGCTATGGCATGCTGGAAGTTTACATTTCACAGCCCTTCTCTCCATTCACTGGCTCTTTTATTCTTCCCATATCTTCTTACATAAAGTTCCCTGAGCTTTGGCTGGTGAGAGGTTGATATTAATGGTCTATACACATCTGAGCATTCAAGAATTATATACACTAAGTACTTTGCCCAGTTTTTTTTTTGCTTCTGTATTCATCATATCCCACTTCATAAAGAAGGTCCTCTGTCCAAAATTGAGAGCAGCATAAAAAGTATTGGTATAATACAATTATTAAGAGTGATTTTGACAACAGGACCATTTCGCAAATAGCAACTGTAGGTTCCTGTAGTGACAGCAATCTCCCCAGTTATGATCTTTTGACCAATTTTATAGAATAAACACAGATTTCTTCCTATAAAGCAGGCCTCATTGCCAGTTGGAAAGTGGTAGGTTATCCCAATATTCTTAATGCCACTATTGCACCAAAGGAGACATCTTGTCCGCAGATTAGTGTTTAGAATGTAAGGACCATTGCTGGGTAAGACTATTGATTACATGTCTCCTCAGCACCCTGTATAGGACCTTCTGGTCCTATGGAAGCTTGATAGCAAGGAAAGCATTTCCTATCTAATCCAAAGTTGATTTCTTTATGTTCTGAATCTTAATTGGGTGGTAGTCTCTATAATAAGATCTTAACATTTAGATATGATTAGCAACAAAGAACTTGTGTTATTTTGTGGTGTCGTTGGGGCTTACTTGACTAATAACTAAAAGGGAAATATCCCATGGCTAATAATGAGATTATCACTTAATAATCCATATCTCATAGGAAAATATATAAAGATATATAGCTATGTAGTCATATATGTGTATCTACATGAATATAGTATATAGCATATAATATGTAATGCATATATTATATAAATGATTATTTTAGTATATATTGTCTGTTAATGTATGTATTACATGTGATTTTTTAAATGATATATCTAGTATATATGCATAAGTGTATATATATATGCTCACAAATTACTGTATTTCTATAAGACTTCTTCATGTATTCTCACTTTTGTGTAACTTATCTCCTCCCTTGTTTTCTCCCTAATCTCTCATTCCTCACTTAAGCTTTTAACTCCTAGTATATTGTTATTTTACTTTCATCTCTCTCTTACTCTACTGACTTTCTTTATTGAATGTTTTCTCCTTGGGCTATAAGTTGGGAGGACATATGCTTCCATACTTTTTAATTAAATAATTACCTCACCCCTTCCCTTTTCTCCCTCCAATCTTTCCCATTCCCACTCTCCTCTATCTCTAATCGATTCTTTCTCTGTACCCCTCTGTTTTGTAAGATTATTGTAGCATAATGTTAGGGAACAGACTGTTAATGAGCAGTTGGAAAGGTGAACTACATGACACAGATTGAATCTTTCCTAGAATTGTTGTAGAGGCTCTTGTTTATCAGTGTTTCCCAATGTACACACTAAAAATCATTCATCCCTGAAAACAGCATATTGCCTATAGATTTATTACCATCTTATTCCATGTCATTTCTAATGGCTAGTAACTCATATACAGAAGAACGTGTGCCCTAATCCAGAGAGTATGCCACCACACATTTTAAAATTCATAGATCACTTCGAATTTCATTGAAGCCCATAGACCATGAAGTTTCACTACTTCTCTTTCCCATTCAGCATGCATGCATAGCTGCTTCATTATTCTGCTTCTTCCTAGTTCTTGACTTATACAGTATGCTGGTACCACTGTAATAAATTAACTCTGTTTTATTCTGCTATGATCATAAAATCGAGCTCTTTCAATATACTCTGAGTGGAGCACAGGTAATAATACTGACCTCTGTCATGTTAGTGAAATGTATTGCTCTCCTTTCAAAGCAAAAGAGACTTCTCCAAATGAAAAATTATTTCCACCTAAACTGAGCCTACAACTTAAATGAAGACAAACTAAAGTCTGCTAAGCATTTAGAGGTATCCTTGGGGCTCAATAGCTTCAATAGCTTCAAAGTTTAGGGCATATCCAGCTGTATAAAATAATGATCATGTGACTTATACACTTCAAGGTTTGAGAGGTGGCTCAGCAATTAAGAGTTCTGTCTACTCTCCCAGAGGACCTACAATTGATTTCCAGAACAAACATGACAGATTCCCGAAAATCTAGAACTCGAATTCTAGGGCACTCAATGTCTGGCCTCTTAGGTATCAGACATTCAAATAGTATACAGACATACATGCAGGTAAAACACCCACATACATAACTAAAAAAACATAATTAAAAGTAATACTCTCCTCCTTGGGAAGCATACAAGCAAGCACTTTTGCTTGTGTGTGTATATCTGTTTTCTTCATAGCATCAATTTCTTGAACTGGCCCAGATAGGTGGTGTTTTAATCCTGTCATTTTGGTGAAGAAAAGTTAGTACTGAACTTTTATTCAATTTCACTCAGTCACCAACCCATCCTTTGAATAACTGAGGTAGGAACTGTCTGTTTTCAAAAAGCTTACTACTAGTCAAGAACTGGAGAAATAGTAGCAAGTAAGTTTTATCAACCAATAGCCCACTAATACCAGGGCTTGGACCCAAGTTAAGTTGATTATCCTATGTTTACTCAATTCTACTATGATGAATGGACATGGTCACACAGTAGCTAGTCACAGAAAAGCAACTCAAATCTGTGTCTACTGGAGCATGGATAGTTCCGTTTTTCCTGGTGTAGTTATCAGAGAGGGCATCCACAGGTCCTACTAAGAAGGCTGATGGAAAGAGATAACAGTGTTCAGTTAGGAACTTGTTTGTTTGCAGAGGTAGGTATCAATTTTAAATTCTCATATACATAATGCAAACTTTTTACCGAGTAACTGCTTCCATATTTAACTTAAAAACAATGTTGAGGTTAAAATATAATTACAGGGCTGGAGAGATGGCTCAGAGGTTAAGAGCACTGGCTGCTCTTCCAGAGGTCCTGAGTTCAATTCCCAGCAACCACATAGTGGCTAACAACCATCTATAAAGACATCTGATGCCCTCTTCTGGCATACAGGCAAACATGCAGACAGAACACTGTATACATAATAAAATAAATGTTAAGAAAAAATAAAATAAAATAAAAATATATAATTACAACGTTTACCCCTTTCTTCCCTTTCCTTCTTCAATCTTAAAGAATCATTTCTGGCCATAACCCTGAGTTAAGAACCTGAGTTGAGAATTGTAGCTCTCAGACATCAATTAGAAATACAGACATTATATTTCAATGTCAGTCAACTCCCAAACTCTGCCTGTCTCTTAATACCCCTACACTAGGTGCCAATATCTATGTATGTGAGTCTTCAGGAAATTAAGCAAACTGTAACCATCAAAATCTACTTAGTCGCTAATAATTCTTACCATGCACATATGCAGAGTATATTCTCCCATGTCAATAATCGATTTATGTTATTTTAGTGCCAAATTAAATGTCCAAAGGCAAATATCCTGTGAATAACTCAAGGCAAAATTTTCCTGGTATCTATGTAAAAGGGAAAAAAAAACATAAGCAAGACAAAGGAAGGAAAACTATTATATATATATATATATATATATATATATATATATATATATATATCAGAACCACCAGAGGACTATAGGAACTGTAAACGATTTCTCATGAAACATCAAGAGGAGCCAGGTGACAGTGATCCACAAATTTAATCACAGCACATTGGAGGCAAAGCCTGGCAGATCTCCGTGAGTTTGAGGTCAGCCTGGTCTACAGAGCTGGTTCCAGGACAGCAGGACTCCACAAAGAAATCCTGTCTCAAAAAATCAAAATAAATAGATAAATAATAAATAAACAAATAATATTAAGAATAATTAAATGAACAACAACAACAAAAAGATCAAGAGAACTGGCAGTAAGTTCAGTGGTTAAAGGTACTTACTGAGCTAACTAATCATCTGTGTTTGGAGTTTAGAAACTATGGAGGAAAGATAGAGCTGACTAGCTGAAAGGTCTGCTTTCACCTACTATCAGGGCTTTGGCATGTACACACACACACACACACACACACACACACATACAGTTATAAAGAAAATGAGGGTGAGTCACATAGAAGTACAATACAAACCCCAAGGAAGTCTGGTAAGATTTTTAAACTCTAAGAATTTGAGAATTTCAAGGTTTGTTATTTTAAATTAATCTTAGACTGTTTTTCAGCTTACATACCTGGACCAGGAGAACTACACCCTATCCCCAAAGGTTTCACATTCCCTTTGTATAATGGCTTTTCTAGACTCAGTTCACATGGGTGCTCTAAATCATTGGAACTGAGGGTCTATAGCTCTGTCACAGTCATGTTAACGTGGAAGTGGCTTTACAATTATAGGTTTCCAAGTTGACCCCAATCTTGAGCTACATTAACCATTATCTCATTAGAATTTATCTGGGGGCAATTCTGCCTGAGTAGCAAGCTTGTACATGACCTTCTCAAGCTGGTGTATATGATTTTTAAAATCTGAGCAGAATCTTCCACACTGCAATATTCGTTGAATTTAGTGTGCCTGAAGATTTAACAAATATACAGATGGTTGTCATAAAAGTTTATTGATTTTGCTATTGAGTTTGCCAGGAAAAGCTAATTCTAGACACACTTAATCCCACTGTAGGGGTACCCAAAAGTTGTATCGGAAACAATAGTAGAATCTTGCACCAGAGCTACATTATGAATGACCAGATCGTCTTTTTTAAACTATGTTTCCTTTCTAGTTCTATACTTAAAAAGCCATTTTCCTCAGTATCTTGATGGTTAGCACTCAGCTATGTTTGTATTTGGTACCCTCTAGCAGGTTGTTGTTGGAGCACACCCTTTTACATTTTTCTTTTTGTCCATACTGTTTGCAAATTTCCAGTTTTTATGTTCTGTTTCTATATGATCCCCAATCTTAACATAAATGTCATGGAAACCTGTCTAAAGTAACTGTTTAACTGTTGAATACTTTGCTGTCTAGACAGGTCTGTGAAAGACTATTTCATGACTCTTCATTTCTGTCTTCCCCAAACCAGGAACATGCTATGAATGGAAAGTCCTAGAATCAAGCACTTGTTCAGTCCACAAGACTGGATGTCTCAGATGGTCTTCATTATATGCAGGAATCCCAAAGAAGTAGGCTCTGATGTCAGTGAAGATATGTACCTACGAGCAAGGCTCTTGAACAAGCAGCCAAAGAGCAAAAACTTCCTTCTTCCTTGTCCTTTTTATAGGCTTCCTGCAGAAGGTGTGGCCCAGATTAAAGGTGTGTCTTCCCACCTCAGTATAGTCATGTCTTCATAACTCAAATTCATATTAGAAATGAATCTTATTTCCAATTTTAAAAAAAGATACAAAACAAACAAAACAAAACAAAACAAAAATCATTCACAGTTGTGCCCTCTATTTTCTTGCGTTTTACTTCCAATTGGAATAAAGTTGACAACCAAGAATAGGCATCAAGAAAATGTCTTAGAGATCCAACATTCTCAGTATTATCTGAATGTCCACTCTCATTTTGAATTCACTTCTTCCCCAAAGAGATATTACTTGATACAGTAAATGTTAGACAAGCCTCTAGAAGACACTCTACTTCTGAATGATGCTCAATAGCTGTGGGATATCATACTGTATGCTGTGAAGATTTGTTGATAAATAAAACACTGATTGGCCAGTAGCCAGGCAGGAAGTATAGGCAGGGCGAGCAGATGAAGAGAATTCTGGGAAAAGGAAGAGCTGGGTCAGGAGTTGCTAGCAAGACACAGAGGAAGCAAGATGACAAGGCAGAACTGAGAAAAGGTACCAAGCCACATGGTTAAACATGTATAAGAACTATGGGTTAAATTATGTGTAAGAGCTAGTCAGTAATAAGCCTGAGCTAATGGCCAAACAGTTATTAAATAATATTAAGCCTCTGAATGAGCAGGTGAGAGAGATTTGTCTGGATCATGAAGGGCTGGATGGAACACTGGAAAACTTCCAGCTACATTCAATTATTTCTGGAGTATGACTTTCATTCACATATAATTTGTCACTAGTGTTGAGACAAATCTTTAATCATACATCCAATGAATTAAACATTTTCTTTCTTGATTCATAATTTTCACTGTGTAAACTTCATATTACCCATATGTAATCATGGTTATCTAACAGATATACATATTCTGATACTCATAACACTGACCACTGCCTGGGCCAAAATATGTAATCACCAGATATTTTATTCTAAGCAATGATAGTAATGATTCAATTAGTTTAGATACCCAGATTGATGTTAGACCCAATGTCTATACAACAACAATCTTAGAAGAGCTCTTGGAGGACCTGTTTCATCACATTTTACTGTATATTTTATTAGCTCCCAAGACAGAAATAATATATGGTGTTGTGGTGATTTAGGCCCAACTTCATGATTAAAATGTGTATGTACATTCACAGTTCTACATAATATTTACAGTATGAAATTGGTAATGACTGTATTTACAAAAACAGAGTTGTATTGTTCTGTGAAGCACGGCCTCCTTTACTCCATCCAGCTCGCTTCTACAAGAATTAGCTGTTAAATGTAGTGGTACTTGCTCCACACATGACCTTGGGTTATATGGCCCAAAGAAGATGGTGTTAACGGCCTTTGTGGTTTTTTTTTTTTGACTTTAGCATTTCCATATTTTGTTTGTGGATGGTATTACTTTGTTTTATACTTTTTTGAAATTTTGGTTGGATTTTTTCATTTGAAAGAAAAATTTCTTTCCTTTTACATACCAACTCCTGTTCTGCCTCCCTCTCCTTCTCCGACTACCCATCACCTACCACCTCATCCCACCCCCATCCACTCCTCATAGAGGCTAAGGCCTCCCTTGGGTAGTTAACACAAACTGGCATGACAAGTTAAGGCTGGACCTAGCCCCTCCTCCTTGCATCAAGGCTAAGTAAAGCATCTCACCATAGGGAATAGGCTCTAACTCAAACACATCAAGCCACACAACTTTCAATGACATTCAGAGGGCCTAGCTCAGTCCCATACAGGCTCCCCAGCTGTCAGTCCAAAGTCCATGAGCTCCCACTCACTAGCTTGGGTCAGCTATGCTTATACCCAAAAGCTGTTCAACCACACCACATGGACATTTGCTCAACTATGTTCATAGCAGCATTATTCATAATAGACAGAACTTGGAAACAATCTAGATGCCCCTCAACCAAAGAATGGATAAGGAAAAGGTGGTACATTTACACAATGCAGTATTACACATTGGTAATAAACAAGGTCATCATGAAATTTGTAGGCAAATGGATGGAACTAGAAAAAAAATCATCCTGAGTGAGGTAACTCAGACTCAGAAAGGCAAACACACTAGTGTTTAACCTCTTAAAAGGAAAGGGAGAAGGCTCATGATCCCCTTCTTCCTGCTGTCTGTTTCCTGGTCTGATTAAACCATCAGTTGGATTTGCTCCCAGTTAAAACGGAGGACAACTTCAGTTGTTTACTCGGTTCTGTATTTGTGAGTGTAATTCCTCAATTTATATCTTAATAAATCCCTGATACCCTTTAAATAGACTAATGTGGCTTGATCATAATAGTTAAACTTTTATCATATATATCCTGTACCTATTTGGAATGAAATACATTTAATTAAAATTTGATTAAACATATGTCAGATAGGAGCATAAAATGTCTATTCAGAAATCAATAACTACAGAATGACCTCCAGTGCCCAAAAATACAAATTAAAAAAGAAGAAGCATAATTCAGAAAGCTGAATATGCCAATGAGTAGGGCAATAGGAAAGTGACTGTAGGGATTATGCACATGTAGGGATCTAAAGTCTATATTGAGGATATTTGACTAGACCTGCCATAATGTTTGAAGAAACAAAGAAGTAAACAGTAATTTAAAGGTATTATTTAGAATCAATATGAGGGGTGAATAGGAAATAGGGTGGAATTAAAGGAAAGTGAAAAATTTTAGAGAATGATGATGTAATTAAAGAGTTGACTGAAGTCCAGAGCAGGATCATTGGGCAGAGGAACACGGTACTTTCAGCAGCTCCTTAAGACCTCCAAGTCATTTCTGATCACTCCATTCCAGTAACACTTTGAAAGAAATTACAGCTTCTACTAAAACTATGCTTCTAAAACAAAAGCTAATAATAAGGATAACCAGACTGCAACCCACAACTCCAGTGAGACTAGCTAGTAAGGAGGACCCTAGGAAAGACAGAGATATCGCCCAGTGATGGAGAGATGGATGAGATCTACATGAGCAAACTGGAGGTGAGGGGGTAATGGAGGGCAAGGGACTGGGGAATGAGAGCTTAGGGGAGCGGGAGGTTAGAGTTGGATTAGGAACAGAGTGGGAGAACAAGGAAAGAGAGATCATGATAAATGAAGGCACCATGGGAATAGGGAGAAGCAGAGTACTAGGGAGGTCCCCAGGAATCCACAAAGAAGACTCCATTAATGGCAATGGTTGAGAGAGTGCCTGAACTGACCTACTCTGGTGATCAGATAGCTGAATACCGTAACTGTCATCATAGAACCCTCATCCAAGTGACTAATGGAAGCAGATGCAGAGATCCATGACCAAGCGCCAGGCGGAGCTCCAGGAGTCCAGTTGGCGAGAGAGAGGAGGGATTCTACAAGCAAGAGATATTGAGACCATGATTGGAAAAAGTACAGAGACAACTAGACAAACTAGTGGAAACACGTGAACTGTGGACCAATAGCTGAGGAGCCCCCATGGTACTGGACTAGGCCCTCGGGATAAGCTAGACAGTTGCTTAGCTTGAACTGTTTAGCGGGGACCCAGGCAGCGGGACCGGGACCTGTCCCTAGTGCATGAGTTGGCTTTTTGGAACCTAGTGCCTATGGTGAGACATTTTGTGCAGCCTTTGGTGCAGGGAGGAGGGACTTGGACCTGCCTCAAAGTAAGGCTCTGCTGACTCCCCATGGGAGACCTTGCCTTGGAGGAGGTGGGAATGGGGGGTGGGTTGGGTGGGAAGGCTGGGGGGTGGGAGGAGGGAGAACGGGGGAATCTGTTGTTGTTGATATGTAAAATGAATAGAAAAATCTCTTAATAAAAAAAGAAAAAAAAACAATAGCAAATTATTTATATGCATTATTTAAAGCAATGGTTTCCAAGTAAATATCCACATAATTCTGTTGAAAATGATACTATTTCTATGTAGATGAGTAGGAGCTATTAAATCAATTATAGAGTAAATATATCTAGGTTTGATAATTCTTTTCAAAATCTCAAATTATGATCTAGTAGATATATTCAAACTTTAATATTTGCTTCTGACATTTATATTTGAAACATGCAGATCTCAAATATGGTAGGTATTAAATAAACCTAGATTATTCAGAGATTAATAGTCTACAGTTCTCATATATCTAACAAAATATATATGTAAATATACCAAAAAGCATATATAATTGATATTTAAATATAGAATTAAACATAAATGTAATCTTAAATAATAAATGCATAATTTGTTGAAAATTTTTGCAGATGAGTTCACACATAAATCAATTTAATCCTATTCTTACATAGTTTCAGAGAGCCTGGACTCGGGTACTAACAAGGGATATGGGAATTACTATGATTTCCAAGGTTGGTCCCAGTGTAGACAGCCAAATGGTCAAATGAATATGGTCTAAGAAATTAGTAGTTTGGATCTTATTCAGGTAATCATTGGTCTCCAGAGTTCCAAACTAATAAGGAAAAGATAAAAAACAAGTCATCCTAGGCAACAGTTCAAATTTGAAAATTGAGCGAACATGCCAAGGCAGAGGTCCAATACTATAAACGGATTCAGTATCAGGAGGGGCAGACTGTGAAGTGCTTCAGCTGGGCACAAGTTTTTGTTCATCCATCTGATTAATCGAATCATGGTTCTCATTATGAGAAAAGGATATGCCAAGGACTTGCTTCTGGTTTCCAGAACTAATATGAGGCACTATATCTCTTCCACACATCAGGAACTGAAGATGGAATGAGGTAACATCTACATAGTTCCCAGTAGGAACACTATGAAGAACGAGGACCATAACTGGAAAACAATTGCAAAGAATGCTACCCTACAGACAAGCTGGAGTGAAGGACAGGTGAGAAAACCTGCCTTTGCCTAAAAATCCAGGACCAAAATAAAAGCAACATACTCAGGAAACATGCAAGACTCGGGGACCGCAGACAGGGTTTTCAAAAGTCGCTGCAGATGTATTTCTTTAAATAAAAGGGCTAATTCATTTATTAATGATAAAACTAATTATTGAATAGTTTATATCAAGAATAGTTGACAGTCCTGCCAGGAATAATGGGGAGGAAGAAAGGGTATATGACAGGTTGGGTGTAGCTAGATATACGTGGTCAAAGTAGTGAATACAGTCACCAGGATTTAGAAACAGATAAATAGAACTGCTGCAACATGAAAATGGAAAAAATGCATCAAAGAGATAATTGTAATAATTTATAAATTTATATAACATTAAAATAAAAATGGAAGAAAAACATGATACATGAATGATTTAATAAGGATTCCATCAATTTTGAAAGCATAATTGGGATGGAAAATACATAAAAGTTAAACATATATAATGTACTTTGTACATTTAAATATTATTTAGGTCATTTTATGGTTATTTTCTTTTTTTGTATTTGTTTTTGTTTTTGTTTTTCTAGACAGGTTTTCTCTGTGTAGCTTTGGAGCCTATCCTGGGACTGACTTTATAGACCAGGCTGGCCTCAAACTAACAGAGATCCACCTGCCTCTGCCTCCTGAGTGCTGGGATTATAGGTATGTGCCACCACACCTGGCTATTTGATATAATTCTTATGAACTAGAAGAAAATGTCAGTGTAATTTATTTCTGAATTATGGTGTTTTGAAAAAATTCAAATTTACTATAATCTTACATAACAGGTGAAAGTTTCAAAGAAAATATTGGTTATCCAAATTCTTTCCAGAGCCTCACATGGCCACATTTCACACACCCAAAATTGCCTGCTGCTCAATTCATTACATAAAATTCTTGCAACCGTGCTGGAGAGATGGCTCAGAGGTTAAGAGTACAAGCTGTTCTTCCTGAGATCCTGAGTTCAATTCCTAGCAACCACATGGTTTCTCATAACCATCAATCATGAGATCTGGTACCCTCTTCTGGCCTGCAGGTGTACACGCAGGCAGAACATTGTATACATAATAAATAAATAAATCTTTAAAAAAAAATTCTTGCAACCTTGTCATTTCTTTAAGGACATAGTGTATCTCTTACCTACATGAACATTGCTCCATACATTTTTTTTAAATTCATTAATAAATTGGAGTCTCTTGGCCTGAAATCAAACCTAATTATTATGTGATAAGATGCTCTAGCAACCACACAACTCCATTCATCTTATGAATCTGTTCATGAGAAATATCTCTAGAAATTTCATCTCTAGAAATAGAAAACAAGTTACAATGGTTTCATTGATAATGCTACATCTTCAGTATTTACTGTTGTAACCTGTGTAGTGTCCTCATGCACTTTAAATTACCTCTTTAATAACCAATACAAGACCAATGCTATATAAGCAGTTGTGCTGTATTGTTTAACAAATTAAGTATTTGCATACTTTTAGTATACATTTAATTTTCTAGTTGTCAATCTATAATAATCTATTTCATGGATGCAGAACCCACAGAAACAAAAAGTTGATATTATTACTTTGTTTTTATATCGTGGTTTACGAACTGATGTCTAGATCTTTTGGGTGCAGGCATATAAATTTGTATGGAAAATACATTTTCAAAAGAATACTTCACATATTTCAAGGTTTTACAAGTTCACATTCCTATTTACCATGTCTTATCTCACCTGTGAGATGTGCTGATTTTAAATAAATTGTAGAGCTGTCTGATCATCATAATTTCTTCATTATTGTCTATGGCAATATTCCAATCTTCAAGTATAATTCTTAGATAATTTGAGCTTGTATGTGCATACGAATATGTATGCACATGCACATGTGAATGCCAGTAAAGTATTTAAAAATCAGACAAATGAAAATTAGGGGAAAATGGCCTCAATAGATACTGATTTTCTCCAGTTTTAAATAAAATTACTTCAGTTCACAGAGATAATATTCTGAAACTTTCCAGCTGTGAGAATGATATTTCAGATAAACAGCACTAGTTCCATTTTAGTTTGTCATCAAATTACAGCTGCTGAGTAAAGAATTTTATATTTATTTTTCTAGGGAAAAGGTCATAAACACTGAATGAATTACTAATGAAGACATTATTTTTGCATTTTATTGTCTCAAATATAGAAACTAATTAAAGTTTTAAATATATCCCAATGCTACATATTCAATGATAATACTGAAATTTACTATAAACCAAGGGATTAAAAACACACCTCAGAATTAAAGTGGCTTTGGTTTCCACCAGCAGGCAGTATTCTGAAGCTTATGAAATCAGTATAATGATTTGTATAATGTATGAACTATAAAATACTAGAATATACGTTAACAGTACAATATAAATTATCAAGTGTGTTGTAATTAGACTGAATAATTATGTTTGTTATTCTTGGATGTATTATAACACCTTCATGAAAAATACTTTAAAATATTGTAATTAGACCTTGCATTGAGTAGTTTTTAACTTTTTAAATTAAGAGTCTTTATTAACTAATTGAGAATTTCATACACTGTAGTTTGAGTACATCCAAATCCTCCAAGATCCAACCCCTAGAATCCTTACCCCCGACTATATGTCCTCCTTATTTTTCATTTTTTGAATTTTTTTTAACATTTCCACCCTGCCCTCTTTCTTTCAAATCTCTTATGCGCCCCTTCCCTCTATCTCAAATTATTTACCACTTAGTCATTTATTATTGTTTCACACACACGCTTTCCCATCCACACATGAATAACATTTTTGAGTCTATTTTGCTTTATTCGTATGTATAGTGTTGAACATATGATATTGCATAGCCTAAAAAGGACCTGGTTCCAGCAGAAGACCTTCTCTCAGAAGCCACTAATTGCCTTAGCAATTTATCTAGGGTTGAGGCCTTGTGAAAATACCCCTACCTACATTTCCAGGACAATTGGTGCTGCCACTGTGCAGGTTTGTATAGGCTACCATATTGTTGTGTTTCACATGTGTAGCGTCCTGCTTCCTAGTCATATACAGAAGACAGTATCTTCCATCAGATAATCTGGTCCTTTGGCTCATACACTCTTTAAAACCCTTCTTTCATAAGGTTCCTTAACATTAAGTAGAGGGACTATGTTGTAGATGTACCAGTTAAAGATGGACACCTATGTTGTGTGATATTATTTTAACTAGGGAAAGATGTGTTACATATGTTTATACTATGGAATATTATTTTAATTATGTGAAGGTGTGTTATATTTGTTTCTGTTACATTTATTTAATTATGTAAAGATGTGATGCATTTGTATCACTTTGCCTGCCTAAGGTACCTGAATGGTCTAACGAAAAGCTGAGTGGTCAGCAGGAGAGGGATAGGCGGAGCTGGAAGGCAGATAGAATAATTAGGAAGAGATATCTAGGCTCAAGAGAGAAGAAGAAGAGAATAAGGAAGAAAGAGAGGGACACACCTGAAGCCAGAAGCCTGGCAACTACCAGCCAGCCAGACATGAGAAGCAGTGAAAGTAAGATATACCCAAGGAAAGAAAGGTAAAAAGCCCTGAGGCAAAATGTAAATGAAGAGAAACAGCTCAAATTGTAAGAGCTGATGGGACAAGTATAAGATAAGGCCAAGCATTCAAAACTAAGAAGTCTTTGTGTCTTGATTTGGGAGCTGGGTGGCAGCCCCAAAAGAAACTGCTTGCTGCACATCTATGTTCCGTTGTTCTCTGAAGAATTTTGACTAGTTGTGAATTTCATAAATGATCCTTGTCTTCTACAAAAAGACGCTGCTTTGATGAAAGATGAGATAGACTTAACTTCTCAGCACAAGAACAAGTATTTAGAATGCAGTTGCAAATTACATTGATTTAGAAATATAGTTGTAGTAGGTTCCTTTATAATGTTCATGACCTCACCAGCCAGGGATACATGGCTAGGTTTAACGTACCATGCACGAAATTCCTTCCTCTGAAATTAGAATTATGTCTAAACAGACAACAGTTGTTTACCTATGCATAAAAATTTTGCCTGCACCATTGTGAATATTTTAATTTTCTGGCCCAGCCGTTCTGTGTTTCATAGGATTTACACCTTGCAAGAACTACCAATTCTTCTCTCTCCTGGCATGTTGTATAGCTATGAGATCTAACTTTACATAATAGGCTTCCGTGTTAGCTCTATTTTGGTTCCTCCGAGTCTTGTTTCCAAATGCTGTGGTAACTTTCACAATAGGGTCTTAGTTTCAAATTCTGGAAGGCAAACAAAGTCAATGTCAATATCCCATATTCTGTAGGAAGACTCTTTTATTCCTCTGGCCAAAACGTCAAAGGAAGGTTTCCCATCCCCGGTGCCAGGATTTCTGTTACCTATTGCATAGCTCTTGGGAAAGCAGCACTCCACTTTTTCTCCCTTCAAGTTTAATGGCAAAACATAGGTAAAATTAAGCAGCAATAGATTTATATATTAATTCAGAAATCACCTCAACCAATTTGAACTAATAGGAATAAATAGAACATTACAGAATAGACATTGCAAATCATTATTTTGATGTAAAAAAATCCTCCAATATAGACCATTTACTCTTCTATAAAACAAGTTATAATAATTATGAAAGTTAAATGGTTAAATGCCGATAAACTGAGTGAAAAGGAATCCCATAGCTACACATGTAGTACAGGATAATATCCAGAATACACAAATAACTAAAGAAAAAAATGAACCAAAGAATTAAGAAAACACATAACTCAAAAAATAGGCTATGGATCTGAGCATACAGTTTTCAAAATAAAAATTAAAAATGATAAAAAAGTCTTTAAAAAGTATTCAACAACCTTAACAATTATGGAAATTCAAATTATAACTACTTTGAAGTTGCATGTATCCCAATCAGAGTGGCTGCAGCTGAAATCTAAGTTGGTGAGGATGTGGTGAAGGGGAAACTCTTATTTTCAGTTAGGAGAATTGAAAACTGAAGCAGTCAGCATAGAAATTTGTGTGAAAAACACTCCAAAAAAATAAAAGTAGGTCCTGGAGAGGTGTCACAAAGACTAAGAACACTCACTGTTCTCAAAGAGAATCAAGGTTTGTTTCCTAGAAAAAATATGACTCCTAACAACCATTATAAATCCAGTTCCACAGGATCAGATTGGATATCCTCTTTTAGTCTTCCAGGGTACAACATGAATGTGGTACACATATTTATGTACATGCAAAATACTCATATACATAGAAATTAATAAATATAATTCTGTTTTATAAAGCTATAGCAGGTCAACCATATGACGCAGCTGTCCTAAACAACTCCCCATCCTATTCCATAGATACTTGTCCAACCAGGCTCGTTGTTGATCTACTCACAATATTTAGTGAGTGGAAATGATGTATGATGAAAATGCAGCATATGTGCACAGGGGAATTCTATTCTGCTACTGCAGAGAAGGAAGTCATGATGCTTTCTAGTAAATGGAGGGAACTAGGAACTGTTACACAGGTGAGGTAACCTAGGGCAAGAAGATCCAAAGCCACAAGTTCCTTCTTATTCGTGAACCCTAAATGAGAGTCTTTCAATGTAAGTATAAAACCTAGAGAATTCATGATACAAAAGAAAAAAAAATGGGAACATGGCAGGTAGACAAAAAGAGAGTGCTCTAGTGAAGGCCATAGTAAGACACAGGCAATACGAATGGGAAAACAGAAAAAAAAGGAAGGAGTACTCTAATTCGGGTGAAGGAAGCAAGGACCACAGTGAGAGAGAAAGTATGGAGAGATAAATGACATTAAGGCTGTTTACCAAAGCTCATACATATTTCTTTAAACTTATCAGTAATAAACTAAACATTTCCCCATCTGAAATGTGCATAATTTCTTAGCAAATTGAGTTTGTGGTAATGACTCCTTAACTGTGTAAACCAGATGTAAGCTGCACACTCAGCTGCTCAGATAGCAGATTAAATCTGATACAAATCATGATTAAATTTATATGTAAAAATAAGCCAAAAGTTTCAAATTCTTTAAACTTCTCCTTAGTGCCATTTTTTTAATCTACAGTATGTCAAATTCATGTCCCACATTTATTTCTGAGAAAAACTGCTCATTCATTCACAGTACACAAAATGAAAAGAAAACCTGACAGATGATAAGGAGAGACCTCAGTGGATAGAATACTTGCACGGCAAGTGTTTGAACAAGCGATCCCAAGAACACACCAAAGACAGTGCACCGTTGCTCATCTTTTATCTCAGCGTGCTTATGGTGACCTTGGAGATAGAGACAGTAGAATCCCTAGAAGGCTGTGGGACAGTAACCAAGGTTGATCTCTGGCCTCTCCATTTTTACTGTGGCCTAAATGTGCCCACTCCACCACACAAGATCTATACTAGACATAAACATTCTATGAACTTACACAATTTCTCTTCATTGATGTTCCATGGAACTTTGAAATACTACGCCTATTTAGCCTATTTGGAGAGGACCAGTTTTTGTTTTTCCCAATCAGAACTAAACAAGCATACTTAAAGTCTCAAGAAGTCACCAAATATTTTTATGCCGTATTACAGTCATATTTGACCATATAAATGAATATATGCATATACATGCACACACAGAAATCCTACATTCAAAACAACTGACACACCATAAAATGTATTAATAAATTGATTAATATTAAATTTCTCATTTTCTTTTTGGTTTTGTTGTTGTTTTGTTTGTTTGTTTTAGAGTTATTTGAGACAAGATTTCTCTATGGAGCCTTGGCTATTTTCAAACTCACTGTATAGACCAGGCTGGCATCAAGTTCAGAAATCCACCTCCCTCTGCCTCCAGAGTGTTTGGATTAAAGTCATGTACCACCGCTGCCAGGCAAACTTCCCAATTTCTTAATTATAATATTGAGAATGCAGTGGCAAATTTTGAAGCCACATTTCAGTTATAGAAGGGAATGTAAAATATTAGCTCTTTCTGAAAGCTTTCTGAAACAGTTTACCTCGAATATTTGTTTGTCATGTTAACAAGTACAACTTTGAATTAAGTTAGTGCCATCAGGCCAAGACAGCTCTAGAGAACTTTGCTATGTTTCTATGACTGTCTGAATAGAAAATGGTGAGGATAAGCAGGGTGGGGGATGGGAGAACTGGGTGATTTAGACATGGATGAGGAGGGGACAACATATTCAATCCAAACTGAAACCCATGTTTGTAGCCAAGATATGTAGAGCAGTACTTACAAAGACATGGGACAATCTACAGGGTTCGTAGTCTGATTTCTAACAGAAACTGGACATATGTGTCCTGGACTCAAGACAAATTAAAAATATGACAACTTTGAAACTGGCTAGGAGCTTGCCATGTTGAGAAAGCCAACCTTTTCTATTTTATGGTATATTGGAAACTAAGTGTTTGAGGGATGATGTTGTTAAGTGGAGTTTTTTCAATTACATTAATGATAAGTATACCACATTTTAATGAAAATAAATTCAATGTTTTTCAGTTATGTAAAATTAACTATTTTTTTCT
Organism: Peromyscus nudipes; assembly: GCA_902168325.1. Taxonomy (NCBI): domain Eukaryota; kingdom Metazoa; phylum Chordata; class Mammalia; order Rodentia; family Cricetidae; genus Peromyscus; species Peromyscus nudipes. Next base: position 1,751 of record CABHPH010159061.1, on the reverse strand, counting down.
GTTTTAACTATTATGTTTTGTAAAATTGACTATTAATTCTGTTTTAATAAAATATTGCATACTAGGTTCTTAAACAAGAATATAAATTAGAATACTCCCTGGGTTTAAAAGGCTGGTGAATACAAGATCAGGATTTTAATGATTCAATGTCTATAGTAAGGCACTCTCCTGTCTCAAGAATACTTTCTTGCTAAGTATTCCAGAAGGCAGAGTGGGAGAAGAGAAAAACTTGCCCCCTCAAGACCAATCATGAGGTGTAATCCTGCCCACAGTGAGAGAGCCTTGTTTCCTCATCTCTCTTATGGGCTTCATTTCATGCCATTTCATTAGAGTGTAAGGTACAACATGAGTTAATGAGGGAATACATTCAATTATAGCATGATCACTGTTTACAAGAATGGTATTGTGAAAACTTTTCTGCATTAGATGTCAGAAATTAGGATTTCTACTTGGTTTTGCTATTTTTGCATTAATATATGTTAATTATATAAAATATTAGTGTGATGTTTGTTAATGTACATGAGCCCCTGTATTACTCACTCATCCTCTTCTTCCAACTCCCTTTCTGTTTTTATATCCTTAGCAGTACAATTTCAGATTCCAGTTCTCCCCAACATGAAACACAAGTGAAAGCTTACAGTACTTGTCTTCGTTAGTCTGGGTTACTTCACTTAGTACCTAGTTCATCCACATTCCTACAAATAACGTGATTTTGTTTTTTCTGCTTTGTGAATGAATAAAGTTCCACTGTGCACATGTGCCACATTTCCTTCCTCCATTCATCCAATTGTGGATGCCTAGATTTATTCTAGTCCATGGCGTTTGTGAACAGCTGAAGAGTGGAAACGTGCATATGGCTAGATGGTAAACTGATTTTAATATTATATAGTCCAGAATACAATAGATGTATAATATTGCAGCTAATTTAACTTTGAGAAATCTTACAGAATTTCACAAAAGCTAACTGCTATGTCTAAAATTTCACAAGGATTTCTTTTCCAACACACTCTCACCAATGCTTATATTTTGTTTCTTGAAAAACTATTCTGACTTGGGTTATGGAATTTCTTCATTTTTATTTGCAACTCCCTGATGACTAAATATGTTGAGCATAGTTTCTTGTTATATTGACCATTTGTGTTTTTTCATCAAAAATTGTCTCCATTAATTTGCAAGTTTAATTGGATTTCATCAATTCCTTAATTGACTTCTTTGCAACACTGATTATTATTAAAATAAATTGAAAATATATTAAAATTATTAATAGTAAAGTTAAAAAGAATGTTTATTAAAGAAATAATTTCAATTAAAATAATTGAAAATTGTTAGAATAAATAATTATTAATAAAACTAAACCATTGAACTCTGATTTGCACCCATTACTGTAACTTTGCATTCAGCTATTAAAGGCATATAGCTTTATAGGTGTATTTTTCTACCATGTTCTTACCCCATGTGGTTCTGTGCTATATTTTGTGCACCTGTTATTAGGACTCCCTCTCCTGATCTTATGCAGGGATATTCATGAGACAGCTTTAGTTAATGCTTTAATTGTCAATAATATAGCATGTAGGTGATAGAAAAGAATCATAGTAGTTGAAACAAATTAAAATAATCCAAATATATAAATATGTTTAAAGTTCTGACTCTCCATCTCCAGCAAAGGTAGGATAGAAAGAACATAGAATATTTACTGTTTAAAGTAAGTATTCAAAGATTATTAAAGGTAAATGTATTAATAAGCAATAAAA